>CM035443.1:59539346-59721846 GCA_020310875.1 Ceratopteris richardii
CTGACTTACCTAGAGAGCTACCACCTGAGAGAGGGGACATTGACCATGCTATTGAGGTAGTTACTAACACTAAACTTATTTGTAAGAGACCTTATATGCTTAGTGTTTTTCAGCATGAGGAGGTTGAGAGGCAAATACAAGACTTCTTAGATAAGGGCTTCATTAGACTAATAACTCTCCTTGGGCATCACCAATGCTCGTGGTTGAGAAGAAGGACAGTTCTATGAGATTATGCATAGATTATAGTGCACTAAACAAGGTAACTATCAAAAATAGTTTTCCAATGCCTAAGCTAGAAGGCCTATTTTATCAGTTACATCAAACTAGCTATTTTACTGACCTTGATCTTAGATCAGGGTATCATCAAATTAGGATTAGGGTAGAGGATGTCCCTAAAACTGCATTTAGAACTACATATGGGCACTATGAGTTCTTGGTGATGCCTTTTGGTCTCACCAATGCTCCTCTGATATGGCATGAAGCTCTGCTAATGGTGTTGCAAAACCGCGACTAAAAAGTCATGTATATATAGTGATGATTGGAGCCAAGATTTGAATTTGAATCTTTCTCACCTAAAACAAATCTGGTATCTTTTAGTGATTGATTCTCCAACTAATTCAATCACGATTTGTGGCTTCTCTTTCCCACTCATCAAGTGGATTCAACCACTTTAGATTCTTTCATTTTTACATCAAGTAGAAACTCAAAAAATTGCAGGGTGAGTTCATAAGTGAAATCTTCAAGCCTTTAACATTTGCTTCAAGTTTTCTATGTCTTTTGAAGACTCAAGCCACCACTTAGACTTGTCATGGACTTGTTCCAACAGCTGCCCCTCAAGTCAAGTGAGCTTGAGGTCTTCAATCTTCCAAGATTACCTGCAAACCAATCATACCTTTGAATTTATTGAGTTTTGTTCCATCTAATGCCTTGGTTAAAATGTATGCACATTGTTGATGGGTTGACACATAAGATAGCTGAATTTCCTTGCTCACAATCTTCTCTCTTACATAGTGGTAATGTACTTCAATATGTTTAGTCCTTGCATGAAAAATTGGATTGGAAGCCAAGTGAATGGAACTCATGCTGTCACCAAAAATACTTGGAGTTCCAATCTTCAATCCAAGATCTGTAAATAGTGTCTTCATCCATATTGCTTCTTGAGTAGCTATGGCAAGACCTCTGTATTCAGCTTCAGTAGAAGAGAGAGCAATTGTGGGTTTCTTCTTGGATGACCATGAGACAAGTTTTGATCCTGCAAAGGTAAGATATCCTGAGGTGCTCCTTCTGTCTTCCTTGGAGCTAGCCCAATCAGCATAAGAGAACAAATTTAGACTAAAATCGGATACATGAGGGTAGTATAACCCTTCATTCATGGTCCCCTTGAGATTTCTGAGTATCCTCTTTGCAGCTTCCATGCGAGGTTTCCTGGGTGTGTGCATAAATTGACTTAGCACACTCACACTATAACATATATCTACTCTTGTCAATGTGGCATAGTTCAAACTACCCACAAGGCTTTGATAACTTGTGACATCTTCTATGATTTCACCTTCATGTGAGCTCAATTTATGATTAACTTCCATTGGAGTGCCTGCAATCTTGCAATCTTGCATTTTGAACTTTGTCAATAAGTCTTTAATGTACTTCCTTTGAGTAAGGTATAGACCATGATCTTTGTATACCACTTCCAATCCTAGGAAGTATGTAAGTGAACCTAAGTCACTTATCTTGAACTCTTCTTTCATCTACTCCTTGACCTTCTTTATCCCATCTACATCATTTCCTGTTAGTATAATATCATCCACATATACACACAAATAGATGACTTCAGAATTACTCTTTTTGATGAAGAGTGATGGATCTGCCTTGCTAGGTTGAAATCCTTTGTCCTACAAGAATGAAACAAGCTTGTGATTCCAAGCCCTTGGGGCTTGTTTGAGTCCATATAGAGTTTTATTAAGTTTACACACATAATCAGGATGTACTTGATTCTCAAAACTAGGTGGTTGTGCCATATACACCTCTTATGTTATCATCCATTAAGAATTGCATTTTTTACATCCAATCAAAGTATCCTCCAATTCCTGGAAGAAGCAATACTAAGAAGAACTCTAATTGTAGGCATCTTTGCCATAGAAGAGAAAGTCTCTTTATAGTCAATTCCTTGAGTTTATGCAAAGCCTTTTGCCACAAGCCTTGCCTTATGCCTATTAACAGAGCCATCTGAGTTCTTCTTCAACTTGTAAATCCATCTTGAACCTATCACTTTCATTGATGAAGACTTGGGAACTAATTCCCAAGTGTTATTTTCCTCAAGAGCTTCGATTTCTTCTTCCATTGCATGTCTCCATTTTGACTTCTTCTTTGCTTCCTCAAATGTTGAGGGTTCCTCTTGATTTATGTTCTGTGCTAGATAGATTGAATGTTTAGTAAGTAGAGAAGTAACCCATACCTCTCTGGTTTTCTTTTCTCCCTCATGGACCCCCTTAGGTGATGATGTGATGATTCTGCCTCTTGTCCAAGTTCCTGCATTTTAGCTTTACCTTTAGACTTCCACATTTTGAGTTTTTCAATGTGAGTTTCTTCATCATCTTCTGAGGTATCCTGCTCTTCAATTTTAGGAGGGTTGTCCTTGACAAGTTTTGGAAAATCTTCTTCAAGATCATAGGGTAAGTTGATCTTCGTGCATGAATCTTCATATCAAGAACTATTCTCATCAAACACTACATCTCTACTCACCAAGAATCCTTTGGTTGTTGGGTTGTACAATATGTAGCCCTTTTGGTTGTTGTCATATCCAATGAATACACACCTTTCTGCTTTTGGATCCATCTTCCCTCTAACCTAGGAAGGAACATGAGCATAAGCAATACATCCAAAAATCTTACAATGATCCAAGCTTGGTCTTCTTCCATTCCAAGCCTCATATGGTGTCATGCCATCAAGTGATTTTGAAGGTAACTTGTTAATCAAATAAGTGGCTGTGGGTACAGCCTCATTCCATAAATAATTAGGTAAGTGTTTTTTATTTAGCATAGACTTGTAGCTTCAACAATTGTCCTATTCCTTCTCTTTGCCACTCCATTTTGCTCAGGAGTGTACCCTGTAGTAATCTCTCTTTTGATTCCCCTCGCTTGAAAAGAGGAGTCAAATTCATGGGAGAAGTACTCTCCCTCTCCATCTAACCTTAACCTTTTTAATGTTTTACCTCTTTGATTCTCCACAAGAGCTAAATATCTTTTGAAGCATGAAAAGACTTCATCCTTGTGTTTCATAAAGTATAGTATAGTCCATCTACTGCAATCATCAATGAAGGAGACATAATACCTTGATCCAGATATTGAACCATCCTTGTTAGGTCCCCATACATCTGTATGAACCAAATCCAAGAGATCTCCATGCATATATCCTTTCTTCATGAATGGTAACCTGTGAGACTTTCCAAATTTACATGCACTACACTTATAAATCATGTGTTGTTTTGACAAATTAGGGAGTCCAAGTACACTTTGGTCCCTGTAGATTTGCTTTAATGATCTTTCACCAATATGTGCTAACCTTTTGTGCAATACTTCCAATTCTGTGAGTGTCTGACTACCATAATTAAAGGGAGCAATGTTCCTAGAGTCTTGTAATTCAAATGTGAACAATCTACCTATCTTTTCTCCCTTTGCAATTCTATTGAATCCTTGACTTATATCTTCAACAAATGCTCCTGCTTTTGTGAACCTAACTTGTAAGCCTTTCTCCACAATCTGTCCTACACTTATCAAAATCTTTATGATGGTAGGGACATAGAGTACCTTGCTAAGTAGGTTGATGTTTCCATCATGTGATTTTACATTTCCTATCTTCTCCACCGGATGTCTTGTATCATCACCTATTTGGACTTCATACTTGTTCCTTGGTTATTCTAAATCTGATAGGAGGGCCACATTTCCTGCCACATGATTGGAACAACCTGAATCTATGTAGAAAACATGCTCATCAGATTTACCTTGAAGCATTGCCATATTCATGATTAGCAATGAGTCCTCTGGATTTGAGTCTTCTGTGTAGTTATTGAGGTTTCTTCTTCCTCTATTGCTTCCTTGATAGTTTGAATGGTTGTAATTGTTGTGGTAGCCATTGAAGTTGTTGGTCCTTCCTCTAGAGTAGCCATAACTTCCTCTATTGTAGCCTCTGTCTCTTTGATTCTTGGAATTCCTAAAGCAATTTTCAGTTGTATGATTATTTAATCCACAAATAGAATAGGGATTAGAGTCTTGGGATCTCCCCAGCCTTTTATTCCTCCTTTGCCTCTACCTTTACCATGTCTTCCTCTACCTGCATAGTTAGTTTGATGTGTACCTGCTTCATCATCCACTTTCTTTCCTCTTCCTTTGTTCTCTCTGGACTTGCTTTTATCAATATACAAAGTAGAATATTGATTACCTTTGGAGCCTTCTCCATTCTTGATAATCTTGGCCTCATGAGTAAGTAGTTTTCCTATGAGTGTATTGAAATCTGGTACATGCATATCCATGTATAGATCCATAGTTGTGGTGAATGCTTCCCACTTGTCATCCGCCTTTAAGCCATTGATGACCTTCCTTACAATTTTCTCTTCTTCTATTACCTCTCCAATGCTTCCCAACTGATCTGCTATGTCCTTGAGCCTTGTGACAAAATCAGTCACATTTTGTTTAAGAGATTTCTTGAGAGTTGTAAAGTCTAGCCATAGTTGATGCTTCTTGGCCTTTGTACTTGAAGAGAAGAAGGCTTCAAGTGCATTCCACACTTCCTGAGATGTTTTACAACTTCTAATGTGAGGCAATAAAAAATATGAGATAGAGTTGAGGAGATAAGACCTTGCAAGTGGATCCTTGGAGCACCATGTGCTCAATCTTTCTTGCTCTTCTTGTGTAGGTTGACCTTTATTCCTGAAACTTGGCATAACTTCATCTCTAGCGATATAAACATATAGATTCATGCCTTGAAGATAAGCTTCCATCCTTAATGACCAGGTTGAGTAGTTACCTCTATCCAATTTGTCAATTGATGAAGGAAATCCATCTGCCATGTTGTCCAACCTTTCTCTGATACCATTGTGAAGACATGGATTTGTACTTGATGAAGATGAAGTAGTGCTGCAGAAACTTCCCACTACACCAGCCAAATGAACTCTAGGGATATGTAGTGGACCCTTTTAGCTTACCAAAGAAAGTATAAGACACCCTATGTACCTTGGAAGATCACTCTCAAAAAGTTGAATCAAAATAGACTAGTTTGACGAATAGTCAACATGAAGAAACTTTCTATTCTGGTCATGAATGCTTCAGTATTTCACTCAGTGCTCATTCTCTGATTACAATTGATTAAAGAGCTTTTAGAGGAATCTAATTAAGGAGAAATACAACCTATTGTGAGTTATTTCATAAAAAATGATTGACCATACTAAGATAAATAAGTTTAGCAAGTCAGGTATGTGATCCCGACTTTTCAAGAGGTAGAAGATGCAGAGATATAAGTGACTTCAAATGAAGATATCTCACGATTGTGAACTCCAAATCCAATGAATTTTTGGGAGTATGTAGTAGACTTAGAGAGATAACTTTACCAAGATAAAGCACTGAAAATGATGCACCATGCTTAGAGAAACCATCTCTGCAATCTGAGTGAAAAAACTAAGAACTATGGCAGTGAATAGTACGCTCACATAGGCATGAAGATATGGACACAAATGATCATGAAAATAAATGTATATTGACTGTAAATTACAATGGACTTACTGGTACATGTTTGTGCCTTGAGATTACACTCTGATATGGCATGAAGCTCTACTAATGGTTTTGCAAAACTATGACTAAAAAATCATGTATATATAGTGATGATTGGAGCCAAGATTTGAATTTGAATCTTGCTCACCTAAAACAAATCTCCTATCTTTTAGTGACTGATTCTGCAACTAATTCAATCATGAATTTGTGGCTTCTCTTTCCCCTCATCAAGTGGATTCAACCACTTTAGATTCTTTCACTTTTACATCAAGTAGAAACTCAAAAGTTACAAGGGTGAGTTCACAAGTGAACTCTTCAAGGCTTTAGCATTTACTTCAAGTTTTCTATGTCTTTAAAAGACTCAAGCCATCACGTAGACTTGGACTCCAACATATACTTCCTTGCTTGCAGCTCTTTCTAATAGATGCTTGGTGATAGGAAGCGGATAACTATCTCTAATAGTGGTTGCGTTAACTTTCTTCAAGTTAATGCAAACTTGTAAGTTGCCATTCTTCTTGGGCACCACTACAGCAGGGCCTTAAATTTAGTAAGTTTCTCCATTTCACATGGATATCCAAAGAGAACTCCTGCATTTGGTTTAACTTGCACATTCCCACTCTAGCTTGTACCCACTTCAAAACTAGACATGAATTTAGATATGGTTATAAAGAATTCATCAACATTTCTGATGAACAAGGACATATCCTTAGTGTCATCTTGTAGTCTAGGGTGCACTTGTACACTTCTATTTTTTCAATCCATGGAGAGTAGATCTTGACCTAGTTGCAATCAATGGATGGGCATCAAGTTAAGTAGTAGAAGAACACCATCACGATAGCCTCAAAGAAGATCTAATGGCGGTATAGTTTGTGGAGTCCCATAAGCCACTAATTCCTTATCTTGGATGACTATTGGAGCACAATAATGGTTGTAAGTGAAATCAAGAAGTAGACAAGTCCACTCCTTCACTAGCAATCATGATGGCCAAGTAGATTGGAACACAATAACAATTGAAAAATCCTCCAAACCATGGTTAGGAGGTTCATGATGGAGTCATCACAAACAATTTTTATATGGTTTCAAGTGTTGATATAGTGTAGTGATGTGTCTAAAGAAAATTAGGACTATAAATGCACTTTTTTCCTTCTTTAGGTGGTTTTTTTCCATGGCTTGTATGTATGCCTATAACATCTTTGTACATTCGTTGGGTAATACATTCAATATTGTGTTACTCTGCAAGATTTTTCTTCTTTGTTGTGTTGTTTGTGTGATTCCACAGACCTCAAATTCCAACAATTGGTATGAAAGCAGGTTGTTGATTCATCTAGGGCATCATTAACACCCCTCTGGTCACAATCTCAAAATTGCATGAAAATTGGTAAGTGCACTCGTGGTAATTAAGATTTCAAAATGAGTTTGCTCAATGGCATCAAATTTTTTATTCAAGCTTGTTTCGACCTCCAAATGCACTATCACAACGAGTATGCAAGTAATTTTGTCCTTTTGCGACAAATATATATGTAAAGGTTTCAATTCACAAGTACAAATGCCTTGATCTCTGCTAAAAGTTCAGTAGAGCTTGGCAGGATGTTTCTATTCAACTTTTTGAGAAACATTCAATTTTCTATATCAGGGCATTTAGTCATTTGGCCATATCTAAAAGCAACTATGTATTCCCTTTGTTGTCTGTTGAGGATAAGTTGGATGGTATTACTTACCCATTGTGGGTACTCATGATTCATCATGCTTGGTAGCAAAAAGTCCATGGAAAATTATACAGGGTGTTGAAAAACATCCAATTACACCTACAACTATAGTGATTGAAGGTGAATCATATGGTTTTGAAGATGATGACCTTCAATTTCCTAGTCGTGTTGTGATTGCGAAGGCGAAGATGCATAGCCACATGCATTGATTGCTTTATCTATCAAACGTTCCATGATCCCTCACATTCGCTCATGATAAATAGAAAAGGATGCTTGAGATACTCTTACGACATTATACCACACAAGAAATGAGGCTCATGTTGCTTACGTTTGAAAACAATTGGAGAGTGAGCATATGAATGAAGTAGATTCTATGGATTTTTTTTTTACAAAGATCAAAGATTTGAAGCAGTAGTTGATTTATGTTGATGAAATCTTGCTAGATAGTTTACTTGTGTAGATTGTTCTTAATGGTCTTCTAGATTCATACCAAACTTTTGCTTCTACTCTTTGATTGATGATGAAATGCAATCCAAATGCCTTATTTGAGGAGTTAGTCTCTGTTTTGTTGTAGGAAGATCAGCCTAGGTAGAAAAGGTCAATTATGCATGTTGTAGCTCAAGCTTTCTTAGTTAGTCAAAACGGTAAGGATATGAGCTCATCTGCTAGTAAGCAAAAATTTGCCAATGCAGCACAATTAAAGAAATAAGACAAAAATAAAAAAGAAAATAGAAAATCACAAATTTCTTTGAAGTATTTTAAGGTAGATGATCATGCCATAAAGAGTTATCCTAAACTGGCTACAAAGAGGCAAAGAAGAAAGAGGTTGCAATGGTTTGTAGATGCCTCTACGCCTAAAAGAAAGTGTGTTAACCTTATTTAGAATGAATAATGGGAATTCACCACTGTTTGCAAATATGACTCATCTTCTCACGAGCAGTGTATGTTTATAGTAGAATCAGATGTTTGGTACTTTGGTAGTGGTGCAACCAAATATATTACCCAGTAGCATAGTGCCTTTGCTTCACTTGAACGTGCCCCTAGAGGAAATATTGTCACATATGCTATTAATTCCTCTTATCCTATAATGGGAGTTGAAAAGATCATTTTGACTCCTCCTGATGGTAGTTCTTGTACATTTTTAGATGCCTTATATGTTTCAAGGATTAAGAAAAATCTGTTCTCAATTTCAGCATTAGCCAAGATGGCTTGGTTGTCAAATTTTTTTAATGAAAAATGTACACTTGAGGATCTCTCAAATGGTGATGTTATTATTGCTCTCGGTAGTTTATGTGGTGGGTTGTATAAACTCATATACTATGTGAAATCTATCAATGATTCAGCATGTGTAGTTCATTGGTTCTCATGCTATTTTAGATGAATGGTACCTATTCTTTATGGGATTTGCCTCTAGGAAAAAAGACCATTGGCTCTAAATGGGTAAACAAGATGTCATGTAAGATTGATAGAATAGATGATATGCATAAGGATAGGATTGTTTCCAAAGGTTATGCTCAATACAAAGGCATTGATTTTGATGATAATTTTACTCCCACCTCCGAATGACCACTATTAATAGCATATGAGTGCACTTGTAGCTCATCATGGTTGGAATGTACACCAATTGGACATTAAAATTGCATTTTTGAATGGTGATTTACATGAAGAAGTGTATGTATTTAAGCCCTGTGGTTTTGTGTAGAAATGGCATGAAAACAAAGTGTATAGGTTGAAAAAGGCATTATATGGTTTAAAGTGAGCACACATGCTTGGTATGAAAAGATACATGCTTAGTTGCTACACCATGGTTTTGAGAACAATCCAACTAAGAGCACCTTGTATGCTAATTATGCAGGTGATGTACTTTTGATCATTGTTGTATATGTTGATGGTATGTTGTTTACTCGTCCTAACGAGAATCATATTGTTGATTTTAAGGCTGATTTGCATGCCTCTTTTGATACGAAATATTTGGGGCATTTGCATCATTATTTAGGCATTCAATTTATGCAAATTAATGGGGCTATGTCAAGAAGGAATTCAACTCCATTGCAAATGAATTTTATTACTCATTTTCCTCTCACATCTTCAAATCATGATATGATTTGGAAAATGTTAAGTAGATTAAAAAAATATACATATTGTATTCCATGTAGAAAGACAAATCTTGCATGGCAAGCACCTACATTGTGGTGAAGGAATAGATGTAACTCGCTTTTCCTCGATTGTATAGTCCAAGATTTCCCTTGAAGGCATTTTCTCCTGTATTGAAATATCCTTTCTATGTGACTAAGAATGGTCTTCACATTCATAGTTGATTTTTGACGGCCATGTTGGCCGTTTTGCACATTTTAGACCTTAAAATAAGGCCAAAACACTTAGGATGCCTTGATGAATTAAATTAAAATTGTGAAATATAGGTAGTTTGTTTAGATAACCTTCAAATTTGAATGGCATCATAGGCACACACATACACACACACATTTCTATGTGTGTGTGTATGTATGTATGTATGTATGTATGTATGTATGTATGTATGTATATATATGTATGTATGTATGTATGTACACACACATATATCTATATATGTGTATATATATGTGTGTGTGTGTGGATATATATGTATGTATTTACATACATATATGTATGTATACAGATACATATATGTGGATGTGTCTGTACTTTCGTTCTAATACATTGTTATAGCAGAACTTTAAGTTATTTAAACTATTATACATGTGTTTGATACATGTATAGAATCTCATATACAACATAAAAACGGAAAGGGATATAAGCTCAATAATTGTCTGCAGCATGAATAAAAAATTAGAAGATTAATTATCGAAATGGTTGGGTCTTCCTGAACTTATTTCAATGGGGAAATCATAGTGAAAAATGTCGTAAGAGATCTTTTATTATTGAACTAGAATACATATTAAAGGGTGACACGAATACCAATCGAACATGGCCTTCGTGTTTCTTTATCCTCTATTTTTTATTGGTTTTCACTAATGTGTTTGTTTGGGTGGGTTGAAAGGTACTTCAAGACTATGCTCTTCATTTTGAATGTTCTAAGAGTTCAATATGTCGAACCGCAAAAGTCATCATCCTGAACAATTATCATTCCAAAACCTCCTTATAAGATTAATACAAAAATTATCATTCCAAAACATCACTGTGAACAAGCTACAATTTCTGAGTAGCTCGTACTGAACCATCTTTTGGCAAAGAGAAACATTGTATTTGGCCCTAAATACAACCTTTCGAGAAATGTTTACTAGGTTCGTCAAGTTTGGATAGAGAGGACACCATTTGACATTATCATTTCCTTTACAATATTTGCAAGGCAATTTTTTCTTTTCTATTTTCTTCTTGTAATTTTCATCCTGCTTTGATTGTGCAGAATTAGCAAATTTCTACTTACTTGTAGATGAGCTCCATTTATCTTTGCCCTTCTGACTAGACAGGAAAGCTTGATCTACAACACACATACTAGACCTATTCTGCCTAGACTGATGTTCCTGTAACAGAATAAAGACTCTCCTCAAATGTTAAGGCATTTGGATTGCCTTTCATCATTAACTGAAGAGTAGAAGCAAAACTATGATATGAATATGAAAGACCATCCAAAACAGTCTACACAAGTGAACTGTCTGGCAAGACTTCATCAACAAAAATCAAATGCTCCTTCAAATCATCTTTGTCAAAAAACTGTCCGGAATCTCCTTCATTCATGTGCTCACTCTCCAACTATTTTTGGAGGTAGGCAACACAAGCCTCATTCCTTGCCTGGTATAAAGTGGTAAGTGTATCCCAAGCATCCTTTGCTGTTTTGCAAGAGCAAATGTGAGGAATAATGGTATGCTTGACAGACAAGGCTATCAATGCATGTGCCTGAGCATCTCTACCATGCCAACAAAGTTGCTCTATAGTAGGTGCAGTAGGAACCGAAGCATGAACAAGAACCTGAAGAACATTATCTTCAATGCCATCTGCATCACCTTTGGTAATTGTATTTGAAGTTGTAGTAGGATGTTTTTCAACACCTTGCACAATATTCCATAGTCCTTTTGCAACCAATACATGACGCAACATATATGCCCATAATGGGTAATTGGTACCATCCAACTTATCTGCAACAACCAACATACGGAATACATGACTATTTTCAACCATGGCCACTGACTTAAATACCTTGATGCAAAAAAATGATTGTATCTCAAAAATTTTAATAGAACTACCCTATCAAGTTCTGCTAAACCTATAGTAGACTTCGAGGCATTTATACTGGAGAACCGAAACTTGTATATATGGTCGACACAAAAAGATGAAATTGCTTGCAGAGGCACTGTGATAGTGCATTCAAAGGCTAAAACAAGCTCATATCACCATTTCGACACCACAAAACGAAGACGTTTTGAACTCCTAATCGTCCTGAGTATGCTCATCAATTTTCATGTGATTTTGAGATTGTGACAGAAGAGGTGTCGAAGACACCCTAGATGAAGCAGCGATCTGCTTTGATACCAATTGTTGGAGTTTGAGGTCTACGGAAGCATGCAAACAACACAAGGAAAAAGAAGAAGCTTGGAGCACAACACATAATACTGAATGTATTATCAAGAGAGTGTACAAAAATAAATTACTTGTTAGGGTTATAGGCATATATACAAGTCGGGGGGAAGAAGCTCCTAAAGAGAAAAAAAGGGTGCCCCGACAGTCCTAATGTGTTCACACACATCATTATCAAAATATATCAATAATCAAACATACATTTTTGTATAATAACCTCCATCCTTGATGTAATTGTTTTATTAATGCATATATATATATACGTGCAATAACAAAGTGCATACAATGACAAACACACAACACAAACACGTCTGCATGTATACATTGATTTATTTATATATATGTTTATTTGATTGTATATTTACTTATATAATTATTTTTTAATTCATATATTTATTAAACATATTGATTTTATATAAATAGTTGCATTCGAATACGGACATATATACTTTCAGTTGCGAAATCATGTATGTTTATATATATATATAATTTGCACCCATATATTTATTTTTATTAGTTGTTTTATATACAATAGCTTAGGGCTTATAAACATACAAATGCCTTTGCAAATGTATTTAAGAATATTTATATTTACACATATTTACCTTTTATGCATATATGTACAGTAGCTTACACATATGTAACGGCTTATCTACATACAGCGGCTTTTGTGTATATGTTTTTACCTATTTAAAGTTATAGTCATATTAATTTATGAAAGTACAAGCCACTAAAAAGTTGTGGCTATATATTTTTATTTGATTACGTTGTGTATATGTTTTTAATTATTTAGATTTATATTCATATTAATTTATGAAAGTATAAGCCACTAGAAAGTTGTGGCTGTATTTTTATTTGATTACATAAACAGTTGGATATATATATATATATATATATATATATATATATATATATATATATATATATATATATATATATATATATATATATATATGTATATACATATATACATGTATGTGTGTGTATATATATATATATGTGTGGATATATATGTATGTATTTACATACATATATGCATGTATACACATACATATATCGAAATTATTGAAATTATCGAAATGGTTGGATGTTATTTAAGTTATTTAAGTTAATTATCGAAATGGTTGGATGTTAAAATTCTATGGCTGTGTCTATATCAGGTAAGTTTCTTTGACCCAATGGATTAACCACATGCAGCCTTCTTTGAGGTCCGTCCATGACCTTCCCAATACTTCTGTTTTTATACTAAAAAAAAGGGTTTTTCTCTTTTTTTTTTTTTCAAAAGTGAAGTATGAAAATAACGTTTATATTTGAAAATTTCAAGGGTTCTCAGATGAGCAAAAAGAAGCGAGAACAATCCGAGATGCAAGACACATTTCAGATGAGCAAAAAGAAGCGAGAACAATCCGAGATGCAAGACACATTCCAGAATGGATAAAAGAAGGCAACCATTCAGACTACGTAGAACGTGATTATTCATAACACGAAAGGTTGGCAACTGAGGCTGGATTTCGGGGTGACATTTGTCGTTCACTACCCGCGCAGGTTCGGGCATGAGGAACTGAAGGGTCGATTCCATTGTACGTCGTATTCATCGTTCTGGTGAAAGGCGCTGCTTTTTGAAAACGCTTTTGAGCCTATCCATGCACCTCCATAACCATCATCTTCCACGTCGTCCACACTAAATATCTCTGTGTGTGTGTGTGTGTGAGAGAGAGAGAGAGAGAGAGAGAGAGAGAGAGAGAGAGAGAGAGAGAGAGAGAGAGAGAGAGAGAGAGAGAGAGAGAGAGAGAGAGAGAGAGAGAGAGAGAGAGAGAGAGAGAGAGAGAGAGAGAGAGAGAGAGAGAGAGAGAGAGACGCATTCCATGCATAAGAACGTAAATTATGTTTCATCTTACACATATATCACGCATTATGTGCATGAGAATGTAAATTATTAAATGTAGTGGTTGCATGGAAGCTAACAATCAATCTGAAAAACAGGGAACCGTCTAACTTTCAGAGGTTTCTGCTGGGTCCTCCATGGGATCTTATACTCCTAGGGTGAAGAACAACGTTCTTGCAGAAAAATCCAATATCGTGGTGAGATATCCTGAGAAAAATGTATTTCCTCTATTATATGCTTCTGATTTTTGTCCTCTCTCTCTCTCTCTCTCTCTCTCTCTCTCTCTCTCTCTCGGGATCTTATGCTTCTTGAGTGAAGTACAACGTTCTTGCAGAGAAATTCAATATCGTGGTGAGATGTCCGCAAGAAAATTTATTTCCTCTATTACATCTATCTAATTTTTGTCCTCTCTCTTTCTCTCTCTGCACGTCTTATCTATGTATGAATGTATATATCAATCAATCAAGGTAACAGCACCATGGTATGATAAAAGTAAAAGATTGGGTGGACGAAAAATCAATGCAGAAAGGACATTTGATGTATGTACGTGGGGTGCAGTGTGTGAGAATGACACTACTTTCTATTTTGTAGGACGTGAAGGCTGTTAAGGTCAAGAAGGCACTCCAGTACTGTAGTAAAGGGCTCATCTCAGGAACTGGCCTACCAAAGGAGGCTTTGCCTACTAAATCGGGCTATTTACCTGTCAGTGGTTCAAGTAAATCAAAACTGTTCTATGTATTTTATGAGGCTGAAAATTCTTCTTTCCCCCTTCCAAGTACCCCCTGGGTCGTATGGCTGAATGGGGGTCCTGGTTGCTCTAGTCTCATTGGATGCTTTTATGAGATTGGTCCCTGGAGGATTATGGAAGATGGTTCCGTCCACCCAAATCACGGAGCATGGAATCAAAGGTGATCACGAAGAGCCTCTGATATGTACATATTTTCCCTAAGAACTTAAATTTTGTAATCTCCCTGTAATGGAAATCATTTTCTTGTGTGTGCATATATATATGATTATGTATGGTCAGGTTATTACAGTTTTTTTCTTTTTTTTTTTTGGGGGGGGGGGGGGGGGGAGATTAAACTGAATAGCACAGTTAGTGAGATATGGAGATGAATCAGAGTTTGGCCAATTTTTAGAATACATAGTATTTGGTTCTATATATATATTCTCTCAAACATTTCAGAGTACGTTGGAGTCCATTCTTTGCACTGTGTGTAAGAAAATCCAGGAGTTCATAGTTTGTAATGTGAAAGGTTCTAGCTTTGTAGAAAGCTTTCTGTTGATTCTCTCTTCACACTGTCACGTGAAAGCACAGGCTTGGTTATTAATAAAGTCACTGATCGTGTGAATGCTGGGTATGCACTCTAAACAAACATTGGGTTTGCAATATTGAGAATGGGCTGATGTGAGCATTGGGTTAATTATTTTAGTGGTGAGAATTAGCATCGAATGACATGTATTAGCAATGCCTATAGAATATCTTTGGACACACACAAATACATAGTTTGCTGAACAAGAGAAGGATCGGGCAAAATGCAATGACTATATTGTCGACACACAACAATATAGTTTGCTGAAGGAAAGAAGGATCTGGCAAAATGCAATGCTGACACATTACCTTTTGACACATACACAACATAGTTTGCTGAAGAAGAGAATCTGGCAAAATCTTTCGGATTGTTTGTTGTATATACTGCTCCAGGGGACTGCTGTCGACTTTTACCAGCACAGGAATTTATGTGACTTTGTCCTTCTTTTTAAATCACTAATGTTGATCCTCGTGATTAAGAGAGAGCCAGATTGGTTGATGGGAAGTTTCCAGACAGTGCTGCATAAATTTCAGTGAGGTCATTTCATATCAAAAGTATGCTAATCAAGAAAGTTGCACTGTTCATTTAAATTTAATGGAGCTCCAAGGCTGGAAGGCGAGTACAAAATGAGGTTATGGGTAGGGTTTTTCACCTGTTAAATCCATTTAATGGGTCAGCAACGCATCTCAATAATGATCAATCGGGAGTCGTGTAGAAAGTGAGGTTATGGATAGGATTCTGTTACCTGTTACATTCATATGGGTCATTAATGCGTTTCAGCAATGACCAATGGAGAGTCCCATATGCATTCAATCTTTGGGGTTTCTCCTTTGAAGGTGCTGACCCCCTAGAAGATGTTTTCCTGATTGCTTGAGCCAAATTCCGTTATTTTTTGTTAACTTTTTACATTCTTGTTTTCATTACTTTAGTTTAGATTCTTTCATTTTCGTCTATGATTTCATGGATAGTAATCTGTTTTTCATGCTTGAGCTATATACTTGAGGCTTGCCCACTCCTAGAGATGCAAATGTGCTTCAAAGAGAATCTTTTCAAAGGAAATAACCACTAGTAGAATGTCTCACAAATATAATTGTTACATACTTGGCTGCCATCCTGTGACCTTTCACTCATGATTTTGGTTCACTGAATTCTGGTAGATGTTCATATTATGAACCACATTGGTCCTCAAGTATGAAACAAATCTCTGGGATATGCATGAAATTCAAGGTGTCACATGTCTCCAACTAACCAGCAAAATGTGAACGCATAATAAAATTGACAGTTTTCAAACAAATATTAGACCCTGATGAAGGTAATGGTGTTACTAATCCTTTTTCTTGAGTTTCTCTTCTTGCACTTCACATTCAAGATAGCCTTTGTTGATTAAAAGTTAACCAATGTCTTGTCTATGGCCTGCTGATCTTTGTGCATTTTTTGTCAAGTTTGTAGGAGGAAAGAGTAAAAATGTTGTATCTCAGCATAAGTTGATGAGAAGAAAACAATTCAAATGGGATAGTATTAGAAGAGCAAGTATTAGAAGCAAAAAGAAAAAAGTTACTTCAGATGAAGCACTTATGAAGTATAGAAAAGATTTCAGGAGGATATAAAGAAGAAAAGTCTTCACTCCAAAGTTCTCCATCATTCTTTTTGAATGTGCAACAATAGATGCATAGACCAAAAATAAAACACAAAACTTGAATGTGAACATGAACATGAATAGATTGAATGTGCAACAATAGATGCATAGACCAAAAATAAAACACAAACTTGAACGTGAACATGAACATGAATAGATTGAGTGTGCAACAATAGATGCATAGACCAAAAATAAAACATAAACTTGAATGTGAACATGAACATGTAACACGAACATGAATAGACTTACAACATGGTGCACCTAGTAATCCACCACGTACCCAAAATGCTATGGGCACCTAAAGAGAGAAGATAAGCATTGAAGTGTTAGATATGAATGCTCCACCCTCGTAAGAGCCTACTATATCCATGGTGCTCCAGTTGTAAGGCCCCCCATTATGAGGAGAAGCCATACTATTGTTAAATATGTTCCAATGCTCCACCCTCATAAGAGGCCACCTATGATTCTTGGTGTTCCAAGTTGCAAGGCCCTCATTATGAGGAGAAGCAATGTTGTTACCTCGAATATTTTAGTCGGGTCTTGACTCCTGACTATAAAGTAAGATGAGGTCTATGTGACTACATGGCAAAAATTGATCGTTTGTGGGTCCAAACTTTGGGTTACATAGAGTACTTAAGCTTGTAACAAATTAATGTATATTGTAAGGAAAGCGAATTATTAAGGTCCCCTATTTTGGGGTTTGGGGTTGTAGTGAGTAAGCATGCCTTGGTAGAGGAGGCATTGGAAGATTCCCTATTGTCTGAGGATGCTTTGGCCACATTGGAATATTCCCTATTTGTCTTAGGATGCTTTCTTCTTTGGTGGGGAGCTTGATGTCATAGCTCTCTCTCTTTTTTTACCTCATCTTCCCCCTTGCCTCTCCCTTCCCTTGACCTTGATTTACTGATCACTCCCTCATTAGGTTGATAGTGTCCCTCTCTCTACCAACATTAGGAAGGAGAGGGCCTCTCTCTCTCACGCCAAAAACAAAGGGCCTCTCACTTTACACTTGCAGGATGCATTTTAACATGCATGTGCCATATGCCACCAAAGCAACCATGAGATACCATATTATCATGGGAAATAACGAAGCTTGCAACCATTCATCATGAAAGTGCAAAGATTCAAGACATGAACACCCTATCTATTAGGACACGAACATGCTAAGGCATTTAAGTAACGAATTGTCAAATATAAAGCACTGGCTAGAAGTGTGCAAAAGACTACATAAAGGACTTGACTTGGAAGAAGAAGGATACGTGACCTTCGTTACATGGGTATTTTAGGAAATGGAGGTGTGAACCATCCCTTCGCCACACCTTCCCTTCGTCCCTTGGACCCATGAGCTTTGAACTTGGCACTCATGTAAAGAGCCATTCGGGTTCTCAATTAAATGGGAAGATTGGGGAATGTATTAGTATTTTTGTACATGCCAGAGGGGAAGGAAGGAAGCACATCTCTCGATTTGATTCTCAGTATCATCATCAACGAGTTTGTACAGGTCCAAAAGCTGAAGCACTTGAGAGGATCTTATTGAGGGACAACGAGAACTTTACATTGGTATGGGAGTCCATCCACACAACATCGGCCTTAGGACAACCCGGATATGCAAAGCTTAGGAATATTCACACAAGGACTTTCGCTTGCATGTAACGATATCCTCTCCATCCTCTCCTCAAGATTTGAGTGGTGTTGTTCTTTCCTCTCTTATATAGGAACATAGAAAGCGTCGCTGCCCCCTATGTCGGATGAAGAAGCTTCACCAAGAGCTACTTGCTGAGGTCCAGAGATAAGAGAAAATCCATGTAAGGGCCTAAACAAATAGGTCCACCTGGAATCCACTTACTGCAATATATCATCCTTCTTGTAAGTGCATTGTGCAATGGAAGGAAATTAGTGGAAACTTGCAAGATCATGATACATGTTTAAAGGCAAAAGACAAAGTCAAAAATATGAATTGAAGACGATACAAATGTAGAGTGAAGTCCTTGTATACGACATTGTGAAGGTGGCATGGAGTCCTCTTCTTCTACACTGACTTCGAGTAGCAGTAACACTATGACTCCATCTCGATATGGCCAAAGTCGAATCACGATGACATGCAATACGAGCATCTTTTGCCAAGGCATGCTCACGTCTTACAAATTGAGCTACTTCAAGAGGAACCTTGTCACAAGCAGAAATATCCATTTCCCCTAACTTGGACACTTGAGGTATAAGTCGTGTAGTGGTGGTAGAGGACTTAGTGCACTACTTGCATGTCCACTTATTATGGATGCCACCGCCTCCATAAGCTCCAAGTAGTACCTGTGTGCATAAAGAGAATATGTACTTGAATAGTCCAATGTCTTTGAAGTACTCCATAATCTTCATGTAGAAGACAATCTCCAAATACATCATGTAGATGGATGATGATCCAATGTGTGCATCAGCACAACCACCTCATAAATCAGCCAAGTGATGGTAGAGGATATCACTCCAAGTGACTATAATCTTGCTTATATGGGCCTTGAAGCCTCATGCGAAAAACTCCTTTAAATAAAGCTCAATCGTAAGAAAAAGCTGGATCGCTATCAAAATAAAGCTAATCGTTGTTTTTTAATATTTTGATCGTTGCTTTAGTTTTATTGCTGAAAATAGCTTTTTTACAAGCTTTTTAACTTACTAAATTTGATCAAGATTTTCTCCCAGATCTGAACTGTGATGACTGAATGTTCTATACCATTAGAAAGCTCTCATCAAGCTCTACAAGATAGGATCATAAAAATTTTACCCAAATTTTGTGCCAAGAATGACTAAGTACCAAAATTAGGGTTTCTGCCCTAATAGGGATTTGGATTAATGTGACATTCTTTTTCCAACAATCCCTCCTTCAATGTCATATTGGTACAAACTGAACTGGATATGCAACTTCATTCATTTGCAAACTAACATAAGCTTCAAACTTGTCCGTCAAACTTTATCTTCAAAAGTTTTCTTCAAAACTGAATTTGAACTTCTTCAAACTTCAAAAAATCTGAATTTGCTGAATATGAACCATAATACCTGAGAAAATCTGCAAACTAGATATTCAATAGTGTTAGCATACATCAAGCAATCACTGCGTGACTTCATATGTAGCATGAATTGACTCTGAATCTTCCATCTCCTGAAATAAGTCTTCTCAAACTTGTAAGAATACACTAGGATCCACATATTTGCATTTACCTTAAGAAAGGTTTCTCAACGTACTTCTTCTGTGTCATGTAAATACACTAAACAGAATCAGGAATCCCGGGACTTAAGACTGACAACTCATAACTTAGTGTATTATGAACACTAGTTGGTTCATCTCTGACTGTACTAAACTCTCATGAGTCTCACCAAAATTTCATATCTATGTTGTCATCTTGTCTTCATCCTTGTTCTATCTGTAAGTCCTTCATACCTCTTTCCTTCAAAGTTTGGTTTAATCATATATGTGCGCACCTCATAAGTGATAAACCTCTCTGAAATATCAAGCTTCTCTGTAATAGAACTCTGGAACTTTCTCCCGAACAGGAACACCCAACAGGAACTTTCTCCAGACATTCTTCTTCTTCCTTCTTCTTTCAAAGCTGGACATAAAGAGAAACTGACAAAGGAAATAAAGGAATACCTGTAGGTATGATTCTGCATTCTTTCACATATGGCTGAAAATAAGTCTTCATGTTTCATCACCCCCTGGATGTTTTAACACCAAGATCCAAACTTCTACAAAGTATATCAGACTTTATGAAATCTGGAACGTCTTCCTTCTTTTCAATAAATGTGATCTTCAGTGATTAGCATTGCTTCCATAACATCAATATCTGTGTCTGAAACAAATAATCTGAACCCTTTTTATTAGCACTGAAGATGCCAATAGCTTTCACTACCACTCCTTAGCTTCCCATAATCTAGAATAAGGTTAGCTGATCCTATTACATCATAACAAAAACTTTGATGAAAGCACTTTAGAATTCATAATCTTTTGCAATATAACAAGTATCTTCTTCTATTTCTCTGCAACATTAATCCGATAGAATCTGAATCTTTGACTTACTTCTTCCAATGCTAAGAACTTTACAAACAAAGGATAGACATCTGACTCAAAAATACTCAAGATCATTCAAGATCATAGATCTCTCCACCAAAATACCTGTGTAGAATCTGCACTTATCAAACCTTCATGACTGAATGTTTGATTTGCTATTTGTATGACTTTAAGTGTCCATGCTTCTTACTTAAAGTTGTAAAACTTCTCTTCCACTAGATTCTTCCCAAGAATCTGTAACTTTTATCGAAACACAAGTGGACAAACTCTCACCTTGAGAACTCCAAAATTTGCAAGTTGATACTTCATATCTTCATATTGTTCCCGGGTGAAATGTGATAGTATTTGGTTGATTTTCTTTTGGTTAACTCCACTTCTCGATCAAGTGATAGGATCTGATGAGCACCTTTTTGAATATGAGCATGTATCCAAAAGTCAAAACAAACAAAGAAAGTAGATTCTACATCTGACTTGTACATAAAAAATTCTGAATTTTTCTGAAAATACTGAATTTTTTGAATTTTTTTGAAAATACTGAATTTTTTGAATTTTTTTGAAAATACTGAATTTTCCGAATTTTTCTGAAAATACTGAATTTTTTGAATTTTCGTCTTGAAAACTCTGAATTTTCTGAGTATACTGAATATATTGAATGTGAGGTAACTTTTCCAAACAAAAAACCTCACTCCAAGTCTCCAACATCTGTCACAAATACTCTTTTACCTCAAGAGTTAGGTAAAGAAGAAAAATACTTCTCTGCAACTTGTCATATACCAAGTAGCTCTGAATTGACACTCCAAGAATTCTTTGAGGGAACATATAAGCTACCTGCTCAAAATCTTCAACTAACACATAACTCAAAACACATATAAGTCAAAACATATAAGTTGTCTTAGATATCTGCTGCTTTCCTTTCTCTCAATGCAATTCTTTGTCAAAACCTACTAAAACATGACCAAGTATAATGCAAAACAAGAAACTGCTTCTTTTTTAAACTATCTTCTTCACACAAGATGTTCTCGTAGACTTGTCTTTGGATGTAGAGGATAAAAGTAGGAAAAGTATATGGAAAATATAAGAGAAAAAAGAAGTCTTACTTTCCTTTTGGAATTGTTTGACCTTCTTCTTTTGCATCTTTCTTCCACCTGATGTTGTCAACATCTTCAAACTTCTCTTCCATATCTTTTGTTCTCTTCATCTTGAAGTAGCAAGTACTTTTAACTTCTTCAAATGAATTTTTCTCTTCCTCTAGTGTTAAGAGTAAGAGACAAAACAATCATGGTATATAAATGGAAGTGAACAGAGAAGTATGTTTTACCATCTCCTCATATCCTGAATCAATACTGTGCTTCAAATTTGACTGAGATGATTGAATTCACCAATCTTTTCCTTGAGTTGATTGAATGCTGAATTACTTCTCTAGGTACAAAATCTGATAAAAAAACTGATCTAATCTGGTTGGAAACAAAATTGATCTAATCTCCAAATTTGTCTTCTTAGATGAGCTTTCTTTCCATGAAAGAGATCTACTATCAAAACTGTCAAGAACAACCTCTATGTACTTGATTTGGTGGGGCTAATGCTTTAACTTTCAAAGTAATGAAAGTGTTTAAAAGCACTTCTTGAATCCTTCAAATCTCTTCATAACTGCTCTTCTAAGATATGATGACCTGCAAATGACAATCTGATAGTAGAAACTAATACCTATGATTTGATGTTGATCTGGTTCCTTCATCTTCTCCAAACCATTGTTTTTCCTTGAATTTGAAGTAGCTTTCTCTTCATCAAGTCTTGGTCTTCATGCAATACTTCTGTAAAGTATCTTTACTCTTCCAAAGGTATTTAGGGCTAACAGATCATCAACTTCATACTCCATACTGATAAACATGTGACTGAATTGTCTAATTCTCAAATCTCTACTCATCTAGATTAAGTGTGTATGTCATATGTCATATGTAGGTAGTTACTCTGAAATCAAATGTTGTAGTCTGGGAGCTCTGATACCAAATGTTGGAAATTAGGTAGGCCCACAGATTCGAGGATCTACAAACACAGATTCCAGGATCTTCCAATATTGACAGATATGAGCATACATCACTTAATCATACAATGATGAGACAAAGATAGGGAGAGATTAGACAACATGTTCAAAGTGTTACGTAAGCCACTGCTTACTCACACCATCAGATATACAAATGTCAATTTACAACGTGGGAGTCAAACAACTCAACCACTCTATGTGAACATAAATAGATGGAAGAGTGTATGTACAGAATTTACAAGAATATTCAGATGTAGGGACAGAAATCTGAATATGTATGAGATGTAGAACGTGATAGGTTGTAAAAGAGTGAATATGAGTGACTGAAAGAGGAAAGATCAGTTTGAAACTGATATTCAGCAAACCTTAATCTGAATTTAGGCTATGGAAGACCCTAAATCAGATGTGTGTGTGAAAGATCACATACTTACATAATTAGCATAGAATGTTAACATGTTGGTGACAGAAATCCTCATACTCATGTGGAAACACCTTTTCTAACACTTTATCTGATGCATGTAGCATGCATGTACTAATTCTCCTTTATGGATGCCACTGCCTCCATGTATGTTGAATAGGACTCCTCCTGATCCATAATCTTCATGTAGAAGACAATCTCTAAATACATCATGTAGATGGATGATCCACACCACCAATCTGTTGATAAGTAAGTCTTCTCCATAAACAAGAGTGAGAGCACACTCTTCTCCAAGAAGAACTCCATGGCTGCTCCTTATCTTCTTCTTAAGCTGCTCCATAGCTTCCCATATGTGCATCATGGCTGCCCCATGTGTGCATCAGCACAACCACCTCATAAATCAGCCAAGTGATGGTAGAGGATGTCACTCCAAGTGACTATAACCTTGCTTATATAGGCCTTGAAGCCTCATGCAAAAAACTCCTTCAAATAAAGCTCAATCGTAAGAAAGAGCTGGATCGCTATCAAAATAAAGCTAATCATTGTTTTTTAATATTTTGATCGTTGCTTTATTTTTATCGCTGAAAATAGCTTTTTTACAAGCTTTTTAACTTACTAAATTTGATCGAGATTTTCTCCCACATCTGATCTCTGATGACTGAATGTTTATACCATTAGAAAGCTCTCATCAAGCTCTACAAGATAGGATCATAAAAATTTTACCCAAATTTTGTGCCAAGAATGGCTAAGTACCAAAATTAGGGTTTCTGCCCTAATAGGGATTTGGACTAATGTGACATTGTTTTCCAACAGAGACAGTGTGAATGATGATGCAAGATATAGGCTGATGTGATGCAAGGTAATATATGGGTTGGAATATGCAAAGATAAAAGTGATATATGGGTCGATATATGCAAAATGAGGTGGTACATGAACTTAAATATTCAAAGATGATGTTTCTATGCCTCAAAGCTGAGTTCAAGCCAATGATAAAGCTTGAAGATAGAGTTTAAGGGTTGAATGGGCAGCGGGCTGCCCAAGAGTTCTTTTCTCTCATGAATGGCTATGTATTAGTATGGTAGGCTCAGAGCTCTCACGAATGCCTATGGTGTGCACTCCCAAGCCTTGAGGGCTGAATGGCTATTGGCTCGAACCAAGGCTGCCTCACACTCGGACCAAGGCTGCCTCACACTCAGACCAAGGCTATGGCTTTCCTCGAATCTTGATTCCTCACACAAGGCTTCGACTCAGGTAAGGTTGCAATGTTGAAAACTGAAGCAATGGCTATGGCTTGAGAAGGCCGATGGATAATGGCTAGGGCTCGTGTTTCTGCAACCAAATGTGTGTGTGTGTATCGCTTGTGGCTTGTTCGCTCGACAGGTAAACCATAATAGGGCTCTTGTCCCAAAATAACTCCCAAAGTTGATCAATTGAACTCCCAAAATAACTCCCAAAATAACTCCCCAGTTGTCTTTTTGATGCTTGCTAACTTGGAGACTTTCAACATGACTTTGTAGAGTTGAATCTTGGTCTATCTTCCTTAGCCCTTTCTTGGCTCCATCATGGAGGTTGCCCGAGTGAAGGATGAAGAGGAGGTGTCACATTTGGAGCCGCCTTGCCAACATGGGCCAGTGGATGAGTTGATCACTTGGAGTCACCCAACCAGCATAGGTGAGTGGATGAGGAGGTGTGGATCACCCAACTTAAGAGGGTGAGTAGATGAGAGGTTGTGGATCGCCTAATTGAAGAGGTTGTTTGTCGCCTAAGTGAAGAGGTTGTGGGTCACCTAATTGAAGAAGGCAAGTGGCATTTTCAAGAGCTTAATGAGGCACGTGGAGGTGGAGGGCAAGTAGAGGTGCCATTAGAGAGAGGGAGACCAAGTGTTGGCGCTGCAAGGAGTTCTCTTGTGTGGTTGTGTGGCTGCCTTTTGTCTCCACATGGGCACCTTTTGGAATTCTTATCATTCTGGTGGATTGATTTGTGGGTGCCACTCCTTGAAGGGTGCCCTTGCCCAAAGGGAGAGGGCGATCCTCCCTTGAGGGTACCCTCGCCCCATGGGAGAGGGTGACCCTGAGAGGAGGGTGACCATCCCTTCATGGAGTAACCATCCTTTGCATGGAGTAGAAGGGGTGACTACACATTCAGGACTTGAGGCGACCAACCCCTTCAGGATGCAAGAGGCGACCAATTCTATGGAGGAGGGGTCATGGTAAGGCGACCACCTTGGTGCAGGGCATGACCAGGGCCGGCCTGGGGCGACTTTTTGGTATCCAAAGGGCAACCCCAAGCTGGTGCTAGAGAGACACCCACATATTTTTAGCAGTGCTATAGATAGCATCTGAAATATATCAATTTTTTGCAACAAATGTTCAGAGAAAATCCTCTTGAAGTGTACTTCAATGATTCTGTACTTCATCATCCTTGCTTTAGCAGCTAATAACCATTTTCACGACCTTGTGGAAAATGATAAGCTTCATTATCTTGGTCTCGAGACTTTGAACCTAGTTTTCTGAATTACCTGAAGAGATTAATTCCCATGTACTTTAAAGCTTATAATTTGAAGATTTCACGTTTTGCAGTTCTATGTGAGTAGGCATTTGTGTTCTTTTCTTTCTGAATATGCACGCTCATGCCGACACCTTAAAATGCTTGATTCATTGATGGCAAGTTTTAAATCAACAGGTGATTCTTGATTTGTTGCTTGAAGCAGATATGTTCTGAATATTGCTTTAGTTTTACTATTTCAAAGAGATGCAAAGATAAGAGATTTATCATGGATGTCAATGACAATCAAGCTATATGCATAGTCCTATTTTGTAACACTTAAAAAGAAAAGGGGATTTACTAATTCTAGAGAGTGTTTCCTTATGGAATGTAACATGCCATGTTCTTCAGATGTGGAATAATTTTCATAGATAGTCCAGTGGGGACTGGGTTCAGCTTGGCTGAAACTGAGAATGATATACCAAAAAACAAAGAATCTGTAGCCAAACACCTTGATTATGCACTGAATTACTTTGTGCGCCGCAATCCCATATTCCGGTCACGGCCTTTGTTCGTGGCTGGTGAGAGTTATGCAGGAAAGTATGTTCCAGCTTTGGCGTACCACATGCTATTTCAACCAAGCCCATTGAGGACAAAACTTACCGGCATATCGATTGGCAATGGACTTGTTGACCCACGTACTCAGGTATAAAGTGAAATACCAGATCATTAAGTATGCAATGTGTTTAGTTAAAATATTAAAATTGAATAATCAAAATGTGTAAATATTGACAGGTAAATTATGTAACAGTTTTTCTGCATTCATGTCAAACAGGTTCAGGCATATGCTGATGTAGTTTGCGCGTTTGGTTTACTGGATCAAAAGCAAAGTGAACATGTACGACAAATGTCAAGAAACATTGTAGACCTTATTGACAGGTTCCAACCTCCTGTTGTCCACTAACCTATCCAATAGCCATCATTTCATGGTTGTTATGATTTTATATTCGGAAAAACCCATGAACCCCCTTTAAAAAAATGAATTCGATGATCATAAGTTATTCTTAGGGTTTTTGGTTAGTTCCTATATAGTCCTGTAGTGAATGCTGAATTTCTAAAAGGGAGGACTCTCTTATAGCTATAACTTGACCTGTGGGTACATATTTCTTCTGTGCTATTTTTGAGATTTACTACCCCACTATTGTCCAACATCATTGTTTATTTCTGGAATTCCTTATGGACCTCTAATCATGTTGTATACTCAAAATTGGATTTTGTTTTTCTCTCCCCATACCATAGCTGCACATCCACAACTTCGTCTTTAATAGTAATACACGTAAGGTATATGCATGGTCCAAATTTGCAAATTTAGTGGATTTTGTGGTTCTTTATGTAGACACTTCATTAGGCAAAAGAGATTATAACGAAAACAAGACAATAGACAAACTGACAAACAGAAATGCTCACATATGCACACCAGCAAAGGCATGATATTCTGTGCTGATTACTAAATCGAATGTAAAGAAAACTCTAAATCAAAGTATGGTTGAATTGAGATAGTCCATGGTAAAGGCTGTTACAGAGAAATGCAATCCTGCAGTTGAGACAGCAGATGATATGGCAGGTAGTATTGACATAAACCAGCAGCAGCAGCAGCATGACACCTAAGAAAAAAAGGTACATTTGAGATTAGGCTGAGTGTAAAGATGAATAGAAAGAGCATCAAGTGCAGCTGGTATAATTGAGGAGATCATATATTCCACAACAGCACTTACAGATGAATGAGATCATGAAATGGCAGCAGTTAATGTATGGATGATCAGACTGTGACTCCAAGGTTGTGTGTGGACTGTGAGTCTGCTCTTCTAAGAGGAAGAATGATATTGTGAGTAAATTTAGGCTCCAGTTGAGAAGATATAGATAGTTTGCTGGTTGTCTGGGAGGATATACACATATTTTGCTGGTTGTTTGTCTTACTTCTAGTTCTTTTAGGAACAACTCAAAAATAGTCTTGGTCTAACTGAGATAACCAATTCTAGTTTTAGTGAATACAAGTAAAATGTACTTAAGACACATCAATGTATCTGAATTGTTATGTGAGGTTATCACACAAGGGAACTCCAACAATCTCTCCTTAATTGGAGCATAAGAGAAGGCTATTGAGATGAATGTACACAAGTCCATATGAATCCATTACTCTTTTATCATGGAGATTCTTTATTAAATAGACTCAAAAGGGTCTATGATTAGGAAAAGAGATAGATAGAGAACCAGTTGAATACTTCCAAAATTATATCTTCGTTTCTGAGGCTTTGGCTTCACAAAACTCAGCTATTGGTATGAGAGGAGTAAAGAGACCTCAGAAGATTCAGCTACCTCAGAGGAATCAAAATTTTTCATCAGGTTATCTTTTTTGGCCTTCCTATTTCCATCATCTTGTTGTTGGTTATTTGAGGGGACATCTTTAGAGCATTGCTGCTACCTTCAAGGATATTGCCACAGACAAACTTCAGGGTGCCAAGTTTCATGCCCGGCAAATGAAACTGAAGTACTGCTTGTGAACCAATCAGGAAACCATCAAAATCGACATCAAGTAAGATAGATATGGGAGAGGGTTTTTTAAGGAGTGGCAAGCGGTGGATTTGCAAATCCAAGAGGGAGTGCGATCCAGAATAGAATGGATAAGCTTCATCAATGATTGGGCTCAATCAGAGTGATGCATCCATTCATCAGATATCAGATATAACATCTGGAACAAAAACATGTCTTAAATTGGACATGTTATCTGGGTTTAAATCTGAATAGCTAAAACTTCTCTTCATAATTGTTTTTTGATCAGTTCTAAATAAAAGAGGATGAATCAATGATAGAACAGCTGAATAAGTTTCATAACCTCATGATTCAGGGTGATGTGCATAGAAAATAAAGGAGGATGAATCAATATCTAAACACTTGAACAAGACACGTTTATTGCTACACCAGTGAAGAGCATTTAGACTTCCAATGTTCTTGTAAGAATGCTTCAAACGTTACTTGATCTTCCTATAGAATGCTTCAAATGATACTTGATCTTCCTCAAAAAAGGGACGAGGTTTTATCACTCCGAAAAAAGATTTTTAAATTTTATTATTTAACGTGTATATACATGACATACATGCATAGACGCAATGCTGCACACACATACCATACATAAGATGCCATGCAAGCATCATACTCTCATTAATCTTGACTCATACATAAGTGAAAATATCCATAATCCATTATACATGAACCCATGGTTCATTCAAATAACAATTCATACACCATCATAAATTATGATAGCAAACTCTACATAGTGTGAAGAAAAGTCGCCGTGAATAAACTATATGCAACCTAAATGGTGTGGGAAAAAAATGTAAAAAAAGTCATTCAAAAGATTTAAATCATGTATGATCTTTAAGGTTTTTATTTTGGGGGAAAAAAGGCTATATTTAAACAATATGGATAGGAGGCATCATTACATCCTTTTGGGAGGAGAGAAGCAGAAGGCAAATGAATTCAGATTTTGTGGGTATGTTCTTTGCAAATGCTAAGAAAACAATAGAAAACTTGAAGTAATGCAAAAGTCAAATTAGGATGAGGATGAATGTTTCAAGGTACATCCTTGAATGTTTCAAGGTACATCCTTTAAGTATTGTATGGTACAATCGAAGCACAGTTTTTTTGTTATGAAGTTCTTACAAAAGAGTCTTCTATTGGTGTGCATCTTCTGAGATAGAACTGACATTGGTTTAAACTTCTTCTCAGCTATTGTGATCACATCTCTTGAAGTCCAAGATCATGGCTATGCATTCTACGGTTTTGTTTATGTTTTTTATAGGATAGTATGCTCGGATTTGCAAGCATTAAGTCATTTATAGATATGTGAAACCAATGTAAAAGAAAGAATATCAAAACACGTCAATTTCAATAAAGCACAAACAAACATGCAAGCCCGAGATAAATTTTATGTAAAAATAAAAGCCTTACTAGCTTTTGCATGAAAAGAAAATGGAAAAGCTGTTTATTGGGTGATTTTCGCTAGTATGCCTGTAAATAGACATGGTTGGAGGGCTCATAATCATAACTTTTAGAGCACTCTTCATCTTTTGGAGCTCGAAGGTCTTAGAGGTCTTCATCAACTTGGAGAGAGTAGCTTTCTTCATCAACTAACTTCAAGGTGTGCTATATGGTTTTATAAATTTTCATACTTGGAGTAGATTGGAGCAGTGTTGCTTCAGCCATAGGAGATTGGATTAGCTTGTATCTCAATGGCTTATCTTTAGGCTGTCTTTTGTAACTTCAATCATTGTAATATAATGAAATATGTAGAGTTTTGCTTCTTATATCTCGAGTGTGTGCTCTCAATTCTTCAAGTTGTCTTTATTCTTTTTCTATCTCTATATCAATTATGGCTTATTTGCTAACAAGCTAAGATTATTTACTTTAGTAGTGTTTTTCCTACAAGTGTTGGATTGGGTTGAAGGATTTTAATAAAAAATCATTAAAAAATCCCGAAAAAGCAGGTTTCGCGATTTCCGACGAAAATCACAGAATTGCACTTTTAGGGCTTTTTTGCCAGATTTTTTTGTTTTGCTTTATTTAGGACTCAATTCTATATATGCAAGAATCTGTCAACACTATCTATCATCTCTTGGAGAGAGAGAGAGCTTGGCAGAGGAAGTTGTCTTCAAACTTGGAGACATAGAGCATATCAACAAGGAGGGCAGCAGCTAGGGTTTGTGTTTCTTCTTCGTTCACAAAGAGCTCATTGACTTGGAGCTTATCTATACGTGAAGGAGATCATCTTCACTTTATTGAGATTGTGAAGTTATGAAGATATGCTGCAAATTGGTGCATTTTTATGCAATCTTTATGATTCTTTGTAACATTCATGTACTTGATATTTTTAATGTATTGAATACATGAGGAGCTTTGCTCCATCTCTCTATTTCATTTTTATCTCTATATTGATTGTGGGCCTTAAAAACCAACAAGAATACCCCCTAGAATTTTAAACATATTCAAACTTTGCAGAACAAGTAAAGAAATAAGAAGTGCCCAGCAGCAGCATGGAACGTGTGTGTGTATGTGTGTGTGTGTCAGCTTGATTTCAGCTTAATTGGCTGTTCTTTGAACATTATTAGCTTCTGCTCACACGCCTTTCAGGTCTCATCATATCCAGTTGTATTACCTGTCTTCCTTACGAGTACTTGCAGTGATCAGCTGTTCATTCTGAGTTTCCCTATTCAGCCATCAACTTATTCTGTTGCTCGAATTTCTGTTGAGCTCCAGCCTACATACCTTATTATCTGCTTCGAGAGTACATCAGCCATATCTACAATCAACCTCAGGTTCAGTCAGTCATCCCATACTTCTCACCTAGCCAATCGGCAGACTTGAGCCTATATATTTCAACCTCATCTCATAGTTAAACAAGTATTACCTCTTCTAGCCTAGCTAATCGGCAGACTTGAGCCTACATATTTCAGCCTCATCTCATATTTAAACAAGTATTACCTCAGCTATTTAGCCTTTGTCAATCGATGCAATGTTCAACACTTGTGAAGATCCAAAGTTCAGAAGTTGTGAAGATTCAAAGTTCAGCAGATGAAATGTAGATATTATGGGATACTATCAAACAAGTTGAAGTAACTGCATCAGATTTTCAGTTTTGCAAGCTTCAGGATACTCGATTGATTCAGATGATCATACAAGAAATTAGGCCATACTTCATATTATATTAATCATGTATGTATGAAAACTTGTATTTTACTCATTCATACTTAGACAATCAGTCAGGTTATTAGATCTTTTTCCCTAAGTTTGTGTGTTCAGAAATTTCAACACCTGCTTGATTTTCTCTCCTCCTGCAGATATATCCTTCAGGAATCTGTATGTAGTCTACGTGCAGGCTTTGAGAATTTGAAAACTTGTATTTACTCATTCATACTTAGATAATCAGTCAGGTTATTAAATTTTTTCCCTAAGTTTGTGTGTTCAGAAAATTCAACACCTGCTTGATTTTTCTCTCCTCCTGCAGATATATCCTTTAGGAATCTGTATGTAGTCTATGTGCAGGCTTTGAGAATTTAAAAAGGGCTTTTTTTAATCAAGAAAAAAAGAAGGGTGATTGGTAGAGTTGTTCTCTGTGAAGGATTGAATTTGGATAATTGTTATTTATAGTTTTTGTGGTACTGAGATCTTCATTTATTCAAGAGAGACATTTCTTGGCATGCTTCTACTCAATATTAAAGGGAGGAGTGGCTGGAAGCTCATGAGAAAAGATCTGCACTCTGCAAATGGATTGAGCAGTCATCAGGTCTTAAAACTATGCTAGATGTTCGACGTGGTTCCAGATATCATCATCTAAAGGTACTCTTTTGTCAATTCTTCAGAAAAAAATACACACACTTTTTTCACGAAATTAGCCTGATGGAGTCTCCCTCTTACCTCTTTTGCCATGTGCAAGGATGGCACAGAATATCTGGCAAAGTATCTGAACCTGTCACAAGTCAGAACACAGTTGAATGTTGATGGAAGTGCACCACCATGGTCAGCATGCAGATCTAACGTCCGTACAATCATGGCAGAGGTTTGACATTCATTTTCAAGGGCTGAATTGTCCTGGATCATGAACCTCACTTGCATCCAAATCTATTTGAACTCTTTTACAGAACTTTTGCATCTACAGGACATTATGAAGACATCTAAGTGGATGATTGAGGAAATTCTTGAAAAAGGATTGGCTGTTCTACTATATCAAGGAATGTATGATGCGAAAGATGGTCCTGCAGGATCAGAACGATGGATGCGTAATTTGAAGTACAGTAAAAACAAAGAGTTTTGGGAATCAGAGAGAAATGTCTGGGAAGTGAATGGTGTCCTTGCTGGATATACTCGAAGTTTCAGCAATCTCGCCCATGTTGTTGTTGCTGGAGCTGGGCACGAGGTATCAATCTTGTTCTTAATTACACATACAAGTGCATTGCTGAGCACGCTTCAGTGTGGAAAAGGATGTTCTTTCTATGTTTTAATAATCAACATGATGATCTTCGCCGCAACCGTATGTTTGATAAAAATGCATAAGAATTGTGACATAATATTAATTGTCCCTATTGTGGACGAGCAGTTCCTTAATGTGCTGACCATGCATATCCTAATGTATTGAACCCTTTGAACAGTGCATCATACTAAAAGCTACCTACCACCCTTGACCTCCAGGCTTAAAAAAATGAAGGAGGTGAAACCCACACCATCAACACAAGACCAAAATATGCAACTGTTCTTTTCCAGCATTGCAGAGACAAACAAGCTTTTGTTTACTTTTTGAGTACATACACGTCACATATTAACAGTTTGTTATGTATGATATTGTTATGAGGCTCACATTGAAAGACCGTTTTTAAATGATAATGGTGTGAATCAGGTTCCAACAGATCAACCAGTAATATCGCAGTTAATGTTTGAAAGCTGGATGGGTGCAAATATAAGACCTATCTATGAGATCGAGCGGCAAGAAGCTAAATTATAGATGAGCATTGGCTCTACAAGAAATGGCTGCTATTTCTATTTAAGATCATGGAAATACATTAAAGAACAGCCGGTGTTATTGTTCTATGCCATGGTGTTGTGTGCAGTGTTGTATGCAGGTGATGAAATCAAGTGCATCTGCTGGCATTGTATGATGAAATCCTGAAACCGCATTTATGAGTGCCAGTACTAACAGGGATTTTTCGATGCAATAATCACCGCACTTTGTGAATTACACAAACATTTGCTTGTAGTAGGCTTGTGAATAGTAAATGGAAAATGTTTGGGTAGTTGAAATGTGTTTAACAGCGGCTTTACGGATATCCCCCATATTATATACCATACTGGAATCTTTATTACTATCCAAAGTCAGAATGGTAACATAAGCAGTGCACTATCTCCTCCCATGGAGAATGGGTAAAGAAAAAATAAAAAATGGGAGGATAGAATGAGCATGTAAGTATTTCAAATACTTGTTGCGGGGTTACAAATGGGAAATTGTGCGGTTGACCATTCTGTATCGTGTTACTGCCATTGGAAAGTAATCCGTACACATACTCATTTCATTAGGCCTTCACTCAATGAGCACCAAAAAAAAAAAAACTCGCATTTCTTTTAATATGCCCAAGATGTATGAACACTTATCGCATATTTATGTTTATTGGGAGAATAATCCTTACAGTTTCATGATCTGCCATCTATCTGAGAGTGGGGAGGCCGCAGACTACATCCTTAATCTTATCATCACTGCCTTAGTATCCGAGAAGGCTCGCACTCCCTCCAATCCTGGCGAAGTCACTGAGCTCTGCAGCGCCTAGTGGATCCACCTATGCCAATCCTTCTATCTCGTACTTAGCACACAAGCGTTGGTGACCACTTACGAAAAAGCTGTCCTCCAATTCATCATTTTAGCTCGTCTGAAAGCTCCAGGGTGCCCATTTTCGGGTTGTGTTTCATGAGGTTAGAACCCGCATACTGAACTGTAAAGTTTTGCTCACATTAACCAGTCATCCCTAATACTGAATGACTGATCATTCAGTAAGTGTTGTGATGAATTCCATGAGGTATAAAATGTGTAAAAGTACGTTTGTCGGGAGGATAGTTTCCTAATTCACCTACGTTTGTACGGAATATAGTAATAGGAAGAGGAAGTAAAATGAAGATCTTGGAAAGAGCGTAGAGCAGACGATGGAACAAGGCGTGCATCCAAACAAACGAAAACGATAGGGGGCAGAGGGTGAGCTTTGTGTGTGAAGCGCGCGCGCGAGAGAGAGAGAGAGAGAGAGAGAGAGAGAGAGAGAGAGAGAGAGAGAGAGAGAGAGAGAGAGAAATTTATATTATCTTATCCCAAGCAAAAATCGGCCTATGAGAAAAAAAACAGGTGTACATGGTGTGTATGTCGTGTCTCTCAGAATGTCAAATGAAAACTGATACAAAGTAAACGAAGCATAGGTAGAAATATAATTTGAGGTAATTGAGGAGAATTGTGGTAGTTGTGGTATATCCATGGGGTAATTGAGGAGAAAGGTGTTGAAAGTCTAAGCATGCACCAATGAGAATGGAGATGTTATTCAAGAGTTTCTCCAATTAAACAGTTTTTTTAGGTTAGTTCCAATTTGATTTGAATTTGTATCCAACTTTTAGGTTGTAGTGATTAGGTATTTTGTCCGGAAATGTAGGGGCAACTTTTGACTTCCAATTAAAGGTTTGTGTCTCGTGGACTTCACTTCACATCGGGATTTTTGTGTTTAAATGACTTTTGGGAGTGTCCCGACTCCATGTAGAAATTCCCTTGATTGCCTAAGCTAGTTGCTTACCTACTTAGTTTTTACACTAATGTAACTCTATGTGCACAAAGACATAGGCTAGCATTGTAAGCTTATCTTGGTAGAGTTGTTTCTTTGTATTCATTCAGTTTTAATAACCTAGAACTTGTTGCAAAGTTCTCTTTGTCTATTATACTCAATTGGAGCTCTTTATAGTTCTTTGATTGAGTTGAGAGGAAATGGAGCAAGATAATGTGTGCAATTTCAACAAGGGAAGGCCCTTGAAGTATTGGAGTAGTTGATTTCAAGTGTTGGAAGTTGTGGTGAGAGGGATTAATCACAAAAGGAGCTAGATGGAGGAATACAAGCAGTCGATACATCAAGAAGCTACACTTTCTTGGGAAAGTTCTATCTTGAAGTAATTTTTGTACTCTCTTCACCTCATATCCACCTTGGAGAGTGATTTTCATCCTTAGCATATAAATAACGCCATTGAGTATACACAAGACCTAGACACCTCTAGGGTGATGTGGGAATGTCTCGAGGGATCGTATTTAAGTACAACCAAAGCAATCAAGATTCATCTCAAGATTGAGTTGAATAACTTGAGGAAGAACCCTAGTAGTAGCATGAATCATTATATCTCTAGAAAAAAAGAGATCACAGATGTATTAGACTCAATTATGTGCGAAGTCATGTAGAAGATGAAGACCTAGTATCTCATATGCTCAATAGTCTCAAAGATAATGAGAGAGAGAGATTTGTAACTTCAATATATGTGAGGAATAGCCTACTAGATTTGAGCAATAGCTAATAAATGAATTCAAGTGGTGGACAAGGCAAGGGAAAAAGGGCCGAACTTTTTTGCAAGAAATTCAAGAGGAAGTAGAGGTGGACATGCAAGATGTAGAGGTGAACATGGACATAGCCATAGGCATGAATCAAACCAAGAGATCTTGAAGAAAGAGGAGGATCCAAAGTTTATTGATACAACATTCTTTAGAGGATTTATCTTTCTCCCTAAGTCTTACCATAACAAACAGGAGGGAAATGCATAGCTCATGACCGCGACCTAGTCAGAAACGTTAGGTAAGAAAGTTACTTCTAAAACCACAAGAAAAAAAGTGGTACATAGGTCAACTATTCCCCTTGAAAGATCCCAATTAGCTACCTACCACTCTCCTCCCAACCTTTAATAGCCCTTGCACTTCGCACATCTAGAGTCATCTCTAAGGTCCAAACACTCCTCATATGGCCATTCTAAGGAGACGAGCTGACCTCGAAGACTCGTGCTAGAGCCTTGGCTCCCTCGAGCTGTGGTCCTTGACCCGGCTAGGGTCCTCAACCAAATGCAGGTAGACTAATGGTAGACCGTCGAGGTCTAAATAAATCTAATACTCTCCCCCTTCTAGAGATCAGTATCCTCAGTGATCAAGGAAAGTGTTTGCGAATCAGAGCTTCTGATTCTTAAGTAGCATCTATGAGGGACTGATTCTCAAGTAGCATCTGTGAGGGACTGATTCTAAAGTAGCATCTGTGAGTGGACGACTAGTCCATGCTACTAAATACTCTTGTATGGAGCGATTCCATAACTTTCGCTCCCTCTTATCAAGGACTTGAAATGGAACATTTGGCTAAGATGCTCTATTTTCTAAAACAACTAAACCATCTACACAATTTTCATCTCGAGAAATATATGGTCTCAACTTGCTAACATGAAAAATTGGGTGAACTTTGCAATCATCTGGCAATTGTAATTTATATGCGACATCACTAATCTTCTTGATTATTGTTCAAGGTCCACATAATCTAGGGGATAACTTGGGTTTTTGACCAGTGTCAATGCTGAACGAAGTGGAATCTGTAAAAACATACGATCGCCCTCTTGAAACGTTTGTGGTGTACAATATCAGTCTACAAATGCTTTCATCCTTTCAACAGCTTGTAGGCTAAACTGAGCTATTTTCAAGTTAGCTTGCATATCCGTTAGAAACTATGAAGCACTCATAGATTTCTTGGGTAACCCAGTGGTAGTTGGACTATGGGGAATAAATCCACAAATCACCTCAAAAGCTGTCAACTAAATAGTCTTGTGCTTTCAACTATGATAAGCAAACTCAACTAATGGGAGGAAATTATCCCAATTTGTTTGCTTTTCTGAAACATATGCCCATAACATATCTTCCAAGATCTGATTAACTCTTTTGGTCTGACCGTCTATATGTGGATGCTCTCCATTTCAAAAGGTTTTTGGGGATCTACTAATAAAATTGGAGCACTTGAAACTAGTTTCAATGTATCGAAATCTTGTTGTGCACTAGTCCACACAAACTTTTGATTATTCTGCAACAAATGCATCAATGGCGCAACTATCTGTGAATAGTTGGATATGAATTTCACATAGAAGCTTGATAATCCTAAGGATGACCGCAATCGGTGCTCATTTTGAGGAATTGGCCAATTGAGGACCACAAAAACCTTCCATGGATCCATTCTAATTCAACTTGCGAAAATTATATGTCCTAAGTACTCAACCTCGGATAAACATAGCTTTGTCTTCTCTATGTTGACATACAAAGTATTCTTATCTAATATTTGAAAAACTATATGCAAGCGACATTCATGTTCTTTCAAACTCTTACTATAAACCAACAAATCATCTACAAAATCAACCACAAAGTGGCTAATAAAAGGACAAAAAACATCATTCATGAGCATCATAAAAGTAGCGAAAGCATTAGTTAAACCCAAAGGCATTACAAGATATTCATAATGACCAAATCTAGTACGAAAAGTTGTTTTATGTACATGATTGTCCTTAACTCTTATTTGATGATAAACACTTTTTAAGTCTATTTTACTATATACAATAGAACCTCCTAGTGCATCCAAAATATTGTCAATGCAAGGCATAAGATATCTCTGCTTTATTGTAACTTTATTTAATGCTCTATAGGCTACACACATTCTAAAGGATCCATCCTTTTTGCGAACCAAAAGCATTGGGGTTGCAAAAGGTGAATAATTGGATTTGATGAGTCCTTTATCGAGATACTCCTTGATCATACGATGTACTTCTAACTCCTCTTGCATACTCATTTGATACGGCTGTTTGACTAGTGGATGAGCTCTTGGCACTAGCTCAATCCTATGCTCCATTTTTCTTCGAGCCGGAAGACCTGAAGGCAACTGTGAAAGAAACAAGTATTGAAATTTAGTTTTCATTCTAGAAGCTAGTTGAGCTTCCAAACTAGTTTGAATCTGTAAACTTAACAACTCTTTATGCTAAAAATATAAGAAATTAAAGATACACTCTGCTTTTACCATCATAGAGGTAGACACTGGTTTATACTTTTGAACGTCAGGCTCTCCATGGGTAATGGTGCAGCGACCATTATGATTAAACTGATTTATGTGAGTCCAAAAATCAATAATCAGCTTCTTGCTTGCATGCCACTACTTGTTGAGAACGAGATCAACTCTAGCAAACCTGGCAATCTCAAAATGTAGTTCATCTTTATAAGTCTAAATTTGAACTGGTAATTTGATAACTCGTCGATCCTAGGTTCAGATCCCTTCTCATCTGCCAACTCTACTTTGTAGGTGTATTCAAATGGACTACTCTTTAGCTTTAGTTTCTTCACTAGCGAAGAGTTAATAACATTATGCGTCAATCTTGTGTCAAATAAAACTTTAACAAGATGACCATTAACTTCCCCACTCATGACAACCAGCTCGGTGTCCGAAAACTAATACCCTTTCCGAGCAATTGGGGATAACACCACATTTGGAACATTCTTCACCTTCTTAGTGACTGTTATGTTTAAGATGGATTGCTTGTCTTTAGATGGAGGATCCATCTCAGTGTTTGTAGCTAAAAGATCAAAATCTAAAGTAGATGATGGAGTGGATGGTGAGGACTATTGCCTCTCCTTCACCATCGTTGCAGATATCTTCTTCTTCTTCTTAGGACACATCCTATAAGCATGCCGCCCTAGGCATTTGTAATAGAGACCCTCACGTTGAGCCTTTTCTTTCTGTTTGTTATGTCAGAATGGATCGTTGAAAAGCTCTATCCACCACGGAAACATTTACTTTTCTCTTCCCATGACTCGAAGTTTGAATGACATTCATCTATCTATTAGGTGCTAGAACTAAAGCTATGGGCTTCCTAAATCTCGTCCAAGTATTCTTTTGTCTTGAAGGTTGTAATCGAGAACGTCACCCATCCAACACCAAGGTAAGTTCTACTGATTTATTTACGATGTGACAATGCTCTTTATGCACAACCGGACGCAATGTCTCCCTAAGCCCAAGCAAAAACTTATGCACTTGAAGGAAATCAGACACCTGATCTTATATCTTTAATAGAATTTCTCTGTACTTATCTGCATACTCCTGCACTATAAGTTGTCTCTGCTACAAGAAGAACCAACCATCTAAAGCCTTGGTATGCTTGTCTGGAGGAAGAAAATTATTATAAAATATCACCTTGAAATTCGCCCAAGTGGCGGGTTCTATATTATCTTGCTCTATTTTCTTCCACCGTCGATGGGAAACATCTATCAAACTGTAAATGCATGCTAGATCTTTTGGGTCTCATCATCGATATTGCAAATTCGGAAGCATTGCTCCCACTTATTGATCCATTGCTCTACCGCATTTGTCGTCTTGGTGCTAACCTATCTGTGGTACTTTGGTGGATTCAAGTCCACTTTCCACTTCACATCTGTGCTAGTACACACCTTCGCATCTGTAAGTGGTATCTGCAAACTAGATGGTTCAACAGTTGGAACTTCCACCTACGTTGATGTACCAACTGGTGGCACCTATGGTTTCTTAATTGCTTTGAGGATCATCCAAAGGGTATCCTCCATGCCTAAAACATTGGCATTGAGAGTTATAATCTCCCGAGTGTATGGCCGCTCAAGCTCGTCCTCAGTAGTTGGAGATAAGGTCTTATCCGGATTCATTCTAAAGAGATAATATAACCAATAAGTCATGTGAATGCAAAATATAATTCCTTAGTAATAATGTTCCTAATCAATGACTTGTCCATGCAAAACTTGAAACAAAAAGATATATTCTAAATCCTCTCTCAATCCCCATATTTCCACAAATGAAAGATCCCCATACATCCATAGAAAGACAAACCTCACTCAATCCTCATGTCCTATGCAAGTTTACATGTTGACTATATAAGTTATGGAAAATCCTAAGATACATCTGGTGATAAGTTCCATGAATAGTTTAGACAAGCTTATACATTTCCAAAAATTCTTATCAATGAGCCTATATAAACTAAAAGTCTAATACAAGCTAAATCCAAGTGATTTGTGTTGATATATTTAGGTAGTGATGTGTGTGAACACTCTAGGACCGTCGGGGCACTTTTTTCCCTCTTTAGGAGGTTTTTTTCCCCCGGCTTGTATATATGCCTATTGCCCTAATGGGCTACTTATCTTTGTACATTCTCTAGTAATACATTCAGTATTGTGTGTTGTGCTCCAAGCTTCTTCTTCTTCCTTGTGATGTTCGTGTGCTTCCGCAGACGTCTAACTCCAACAATTGGTATCAGAGCAGGTCATCGCTTCATCTAGGGCGCCGTCGACACTCCTCCGTTTGCAATCTCAGAATCGTACAAATTTTGGTGAGCATACTCAGGGTGTTTCCGAGATCAAAACAGCTTCGCTATGTGGTGCTGAAATCACGTTCTGAGCTCGTTTCGGCCTCCGAACGCACTATCGTAGTGCTTGTGTAGGCTATTTCGTCTTTTTGTGCCAAAGGTATATACCAGTTTCTGTTCGCCAGTTTAAGCGTCTCGAAGTCTGCTACAGGTCTAGCAGAACTCGTTTGGGTAGTTCTGTTCAACTTTTTGAGATAGAGTCAATTTTCTGCATCAAGGTATTTTAGTCATCGGCCATGGCTGAAAGCAATGATGTATTCTGTATGTTGGCTATTGAGGATAAGTTGGATGGTACCAACTACCCATTATGGGCTTATATGATGCGACATGTTGTGGTTGCAAAAGGATTGTGGAACATTGTGCAGGGTGTTGAAAGACGTCCTGTTACACCTGTAACGACAGGTACTGCAAATACAAGTGCTGGAGCTGATGAAGATGGTGTTGAAGATGATATTTCGCAGATTCCTATTCGTGTTGCTGTTTCTATTGCACCTACTGCAGAGCAGATTCGTTGGGATGGCAGAGATGCCCAGGCACATGCATTGATAGCTTTGTTTGTCAAACGTGCCATTATTCCTCATATTCGCTCTTGCAGAACAGCTAGGGATGCTTAGGATACACTTACCACATTGTACCAAGCTAGGAATGAGGCTCGTGTTGCTTACCTCCGAAAACAGTTCGAGAGTGAGCACATGAATGAAGGTGATTCTATGGACAGTTTCCTAACGAAGATCAAAGATTTGAAGGAACAGTTGATTTCTGCTGATGAGGTTATACTAGATAGCTCACTTGTGCAGACCGTTCTGAATCGTCTTCTTGATTCATACCAGAGTTTTGATTCTACTCTTCGGTTGATGATGAAAGGCAATCCGAATGCTTTATCATTTGAGGAGTTAGTCTCTGTTCTGTTGCAGGAAGATCAGTCCAGGCAGAACAGGTCCATTATGCGTGTTGCAGATCAAGCTTTCCTGGCTAGTCAGAAGGGCAAAGGAAAATGGAGCTCTTCTACTAGTAAGCAGAAATCTGCAAATGCTGCACATTCGAAGAACCAGGATAAAGATGAGAAGAAATCAGAAAAGCAGAAATTGTTTTGCAAGTACTGTAAAGGGAATGATCATATCATAAAGAACTGTCCAAAACTGGCTGCAAAAGAGGCAAAGAAAAAGGAGGCTGGAATGGTTGTTGCAGAAGCCTCTACACCAAAAATAGAGTCTGCTAATCTTGTGCAAGAAGAAGAATGGGCATTTACTACTGTTTGCAGTTTTGACCCATCTTCTCATGAGCAGTGCATGTCTGCAGTGGACTCAGATGTTTGGTATTTTGAAAGTGGGGCGACCAAACATATTACCTCGCAGCACAGTTTCTTCTCTTCACTCGAGCCTGCCCCTACAGGGAATACTGTTACATGCGCCAACAACTCCTCTTATCCTGTTATGGGAGTTGGTAAGATCATTTTGACTACTGCTGATGGTAGTTCTTTCACTTTGTCAGATGCTTTATTTGTGCCAGGGATAAAAAAGAACATGTTATGAGTTTTTGCATTAGCCAAGATTGGCTTGGTTGTGAAATTTGTTGATGACAGGTGTACAGTTCATGATCTATCAAATGGCGATGTGATTATTGCTTCTGGCATCTTATGTCGTGGGCTGTATAAGCTCATAGACTATGAAAGATCTGTAAATGATTTGGCATGTGCAGTAAATGATTCTCAGGCTATGTCAGATGCAAAGCTTTGGCATGCACGCTTTGGTCATCTCAATTTTGCTAGTTTGCTACGCCTGCAGAAATCTAGAATGGTGTCCTCGTTGCCCAAACTTGAGGCACCTGGAAAACATGTTTGTGAAGGCTATATTTTGGGCAAAATGAAGCGTTCATCCTTTCCAAAAGATGGTTCAGTTCGGGCTACTCAGAAATTGCAGCTTGTACATAGTGATGTCTGTGGTCCTATGCAGACACCTTCTTTTGGAAATTATCTTTACTTCGTGACTTTCATTGATGATTTTTCTAGGCATGCATGGGTATATCCACTCAAAGCAAAGTCTGAAGTGTTCATGTGCTTTAAACAGTTTTTTGGTTTTGGTTGAAAATCTGTCAGCATGTAAAATGGGCACCGTCCATTCTGATCGAGGGGGGGAATATATGTCTTCTGATTTTAATGCATTTCTGGCTCAACGTGGGATAAAACACCAGTGTACAGTGCCGTATACACCTCAACAAAATGGAGTTGCTAAACAAAAGAACAGGTCACTCATGGAGATGGCGAGGTGCATGGTCAAGAGTCAGGCTTTACCACATAGTTTCTGGCTTGAGGCTGTCATGTGTGCACCATATGTACTGAACAGGTGTCCCACTAAAGCGCTGCAGTCTATCACTCCATATGAGGCTTGGCATGACCGCAAGCCATCTGTTGCTCATCTGCATGTTTTTGGTTGTTTTGCATATGCACTAGTGCCTGAACAACATCGCAGAAAATTGGATGATAAGGCAGTAAAATGTATTTTTGTTGGGTACAATTCTGAAAGTAAAGGCTATCGTCTGTATCATCCACAGACTAAACGCATTCTGGTTAGCCGTGATGTTGTCTTTGTGGAAGATGTTATTCAACCATTGCTTTCATGTACTAAGGAGATATCTGTTAGCTCCAAAGACATGTATGATACTTTGATGCTTCTTTTTACAGGTGGACAATCTAGTGCTGGTCCTAATGAGGCAACTTCTCAGCCTTTGCAGGTTTCATATGATGATGGAGATCATTCTATTTCTGATGCAGATTTACATGATGCACTTGTTGATGAGAGAGCTGATATTGAGCAGGCAAAAACGATGCCAAAATGGCTGGTGCAGACTTTGCGTGACAACAAATTAGATACACCTTTGTCATATCGTACTCGTTCAGGCTCTCATAGTGCTTCCTTTGCATCAGATTGCTATGCTATGGCTGCGTCTAGTCTCTGTGATGAGAATGAGCCTGTTTCTTTTGATGAAGCATATAATTCAGAAAATTGGATGACTGCCATGCAATCTGAATATGATGCTATAATGAAGAATGGTACATGGTCTTTATGTGACTTGCCTCCTGGCAAGAAGGCCATTGGCACTAAGTGGGTATACAAGTTGAAGCGTAAACCTGATGGTACAATTGATAGGTATAAGGCTAGGCTTGTTGCAAAGGGTTATGCGCAGGAAAGAGGCATTGATTTTGATGAGACCTTTGCACCTACATGCCGTATGACTACTGTTCTGAGCATTTGTGCACTTGCAGCCCATCATGGTTGGAATGTACATCAGTTGGACATTAAAACAACATTTCTGAATGGTGACTTGCATGAAGAAGTGTATGTTTTTCAGCCCCGTGGCTTTGTGCAGAAAGGGCATGAAAACCAGGTGTGCAGGTTAAACAAGGCATTATATGGTTTAAAGCAAGCACCACGTGCTTGGTATGAGAAGATACATGTCAGGGAGAGGTTCTCTGCTGGGAAGATCAGCTTGGCATATGTGCCCACGCAGGAGAACATTGCAGGCCTTTTCACGAAGGCTCTGCCCAGGGAGAAGTTTGAAGCTTTTCGTAAAGCTTTGGGCTTACTTCCTTTTGTGGAGTGACTTCCACATAGCTTCGCACTTCCTTATACATGAGTGCCAGCTACTTGTTCACCGCATCACTCCTAGGGGGGATTTGTTGATATATTTAGGTAGTGATGTGTGTGAATACTCTAGAACCGCCGGGGCACTTTTTTCCCTCTTTAGGAGGTTTTTCCCCCCCAGCTTGTATATACGCCTATTGCCCTAATGGGCTACTTATCTTTGTACATTCTCTAGTAATACATTCAGTATTGTGTGTTGTGCTCCAAGCTTCTTCTTCTTCCTTGTGCTGTTCGCGTGCTTCCGCAGACGTCTAACTCCAACAATTTGCCCTAAAATTTTATTCAACTTCCAAAATTATAGAATAAGGTTAGCTGTTCTATTACATGATAACAAAAACCTTACTGAAAGCATTTTAGGATCCATAATCTTCTGCAACATAACAAGTATCTTCTTCTTTTTCTCTGCAACACAAATCTGATAGAATCTGAATCTTTGACTTACTGCTTTCAATGCTAAGAACTTTTCAAACAAAGAATAGACAGCTGAATCATAAATATTCAAGATCTTCAAGATCTATCTAGTTCTTATCAAGATCTCTCCAACAAAATACTTGAATGTCTCCAAGTGTCCATGCTTCTCACAAAGTTGTAAAACTTTTCTTCAAACAAATCCTTCCCAAGAATCTGCAACTCCTACTTGAAACATAAGTGGACAAACTTCTCACCTTGAGAAATCCAAAAGCTGCAAGTTGATACTTCATATCTTCATATTCTACCTGGGTGAAATGTGATAGTACCTGCTTGACTTTCTTTTGGCTAACTTCACTTCTCAATCAAGTGATAGGATCTGCTGGAACACCTTTTTGAATACAAGCATGAATCCAAAAAACAAGACAATCATAGGAAGTAGAGTCTGAAGTGTTCATGTGCTTCAAACAATTTTTGGTTTTGGTTGACAATCTGTTAGCATGTAAAATGGGCACCCTACGTTCTGATCGAGGGGAGGAATATGTCTTCTGATTGTAATGCATTTCTGGCTGAATGTGGGATAAAACATCAGTGTACAGTGCCGTATACACCTCAAAAAAATGGAGTTGCTGAATGAAAGAACAGGTCACTTATGGAGATGGCGACGTGAATGGTCAAGATTCAGGCTTTACCACATAGTTTTTGGCTTGAGGTTGTCATGTGTGCAGCATATGTACTTAACAGGTATCCCACTAAAGCACTGCAGTCTATCACTCCATATGGGGCTTGGCATGATCGCTAGCCATCTGTTGCTCATCTACGTGTTTTTGGTTGTTTGGCATATGCATTGGTGCTTGAACAACATCGGAGAAAATTGGATGATAAAGTAGTAAAAATGTATTTTTGTTGGGTACAATTCTGAAAGTAAAGGCTATCATCTGTATCATCCATAGAATAAATGCATTCTGGTTAGCCGTGATGTTGTTTTTGTGGAATATGCTATTTAGCCATTGCTTTCATGTACTAAGGAGACATCTATTAGCTCCAAAGATATGTATGATACTTTGTTGCCTCTTTTTACAGGTGGACAGTCTAGTGCTGGTCCTAATGAGGCAACTTCTCAACCTTTGCAGGTTTCATGTGATGATGCAGATCATTCCATTTCTGATGCAGATTTACATGATGCACTTGTTGATGAGAGAGCTGATATTGAGCATGCAAAAACTATGCCAAAATGATTGGTGCAGACTTTGTATGATAGCATATTAGATGCACCTCTGTCATATCGTACTCGTTCAGGCTCTCATAGTGCCTTTTTTGCATGAGCATGTTTCATTTGATGAAGCACAAAATTCAAAAAATTAGATGGCTGCTATGCAATCTGAATATGATGCTATAATAAAGAATGGTACTTGGTCTTTATGTGACTTGCCTCATGGCAAGAAGGCCATTGGGACTAAGCGGGTATACAAGCTAAACTGTAAGCCTGATGGTACAGTTGTGCACTTGCAGCTCATCATGGTTGGAATGTACATCAGTTGGATATCAAAACAGCATTTCTGAATGGTGACTTGCATGAAGAAGTGTATGTTTTTTAGCCCCGTGGCTTTATGCAGAAAGGACATGAGAACCAGGTGTGTAGGTTAAAGAAGGCATTATATGGCTTAAAGCAAGAACCACGTGCTTGGTATGAAAAGATACATGCCTATCTGATGGTTTTGAGAACAGTGCAACTGAAAGCACCTTATATGTTAAGCGTGCTAATAATGTACTTTTGATCATTGTGGTTTATGTTGATGACATGCTGGTCACTGGTTCTCATGAGAGGCATATTGCTGATTTTAAGGCTGATTTACATGCCTCATTTGAGATGTCTGATTTGGGGCATTTGCATCACTATTTGGACATTCAGTTTATGCAAGTTGATGGTGGAATGGATTTGTGTCAAACGAAATATATTGACACATTATTACAGCGTTTTGGCCTTGAAGACTGTAAGCCTATTGCCACTCCTATGGAGTCAGGTTTACGATTGAGTCTTCAGGATATTGGAGATGCATTTGATGTTGTTCTCTATCAGCAGGCTATTGGATGCTTGATTTACTTATGCATTACTTGGCCAGATATTCAGTTTGTTGTCCCACAGATGAGCAGGTTTATGCATTTCCCAGGTGTCAAGCTTAACTGTTTACCGTAAAGGTTTTCTTTAGCGTAAAACCTTTAGGCGCGTAGCTACACCATGTTGGTCTTGTGTGGCAGGCGGTTAAGTGCATCTTTCGCTACTTGAGTGGTACTCGGCGACTGGGCTGGTTAGTATGACACTCGTATGTCCACTAGTGGCTTTTGCTTCATGCTTGGTAGCTCATGTATATCTTGGCTGAGCAAGAAGCAGCCTGCTGTGGCCACTTCCAGTTGTGAGGCTGAGTATAGGGCAACTTTCACAGCTACTGTTGAGTGTGTGTAGCTGAGACGCCTTATGGTTGATTTGGGTGTTGGTTAGTCTTCTGCCACCACCATCTTCACTGACAGTCAGAGCACATTGGCAGTTGCGAGGAACCCTGTGTTCCATGCTCGCACTAAGCACATTGAGGTGCATTATCATTATGTCAGGGAGAGGTTCTCTGCTAGGGAGATCAGCTTGGCATATGTGCCCACACAAGAGAACATTGCAGACCTTTTCATGAAGGCTCTACCTAGGGAGAAGTTTGAAGCTTTCCGCAAACCTTTGGGCTTACTTCCTTTTGTGGAGTGATTTCCACATAGCTTGGCACTTCCTTATACATGAGTGCGAGCTCCTTGTTCACCGCATCACTCCCATGGGGGATTTATTGATATATTTAGGTAGTGATATGTGTGAACACTTTAGGACTGCCGGGGCACTTTTTTCCCTCTTTAGGAGGTTTTTTTCCCCCGGCTTGTATATACACCTATTGCCCTAACAAGCTACTTATCTTTGTACATTCTCTAGTAATGACTAGTATCATTTTGATCAAAGAAAAGTATAAGCTTGTGGATATCTAGTAGATATCACTATTTGGAAAAAGTTAACTTAAGGATAAGACCAAGGGAGGTCTTAAGACATGGGAAAATATTACCAAGGTCATTAGAGTGAGAAACTTTTTCGTTCACAATTTAGAATTCTAGGATTTCTAGTTAGAATCTAGAATAGAGGATTTAGAAGAATGCAAGTGGCATTTTGATCAAAAGAGTCCATGATATAGAAGAATGCAAGTGGTATTTCGATCAAAAGGAATAAAGTCAAGATTTGAAACAAGTAAAGTAATATATATTGAAAGAGATGAAAATTTTTAAGTAAAAAGAATTGCCCTTTTGCAAGACAAATTGAGACAAGGACTAGTTTTACCAAGGTCTCATGAGTTAGAAAGTTAGAGGTAAGAGGTCTCAAGATAAGTTGATATCTTAGAAGAGATTTCTAAGGATTCCTACAAGTTTAGGATGCTTATAAATTAAATATCTAGTTCATAAGTAGTTCCTATAATTACATAGCTATGAGTTCTAGTGCACATTTCTCTGTGTATAGAACAAAGAAGTTTATTTCACAAGAAGTATAGACTTCAGATTTATGAAATAGAAAAGGGCAAATCAAGTTTGATTAGAATGCCATAGTTAGAATAGTAAAAGAAAATTCATGTAAGAACTTCCTAGATATGGAGGTTAAGACATAGACTTTAGAGTTACTAGTTCTATAGAAGAATCATATCTTGATTCCATGTCAATTTAATACGAGTAGATGGGGTAGTTTCATCTATGTATCTACCTAAGAGTGAAGAATAGAGATCCTAGGTGGATTCACCTTTATTAAACAAGCACAATAAGCCTGTAGTCCAAGAACTCTAGAGTGGCCATGATGCACAGAAAGGCAAGATTTGCACAGGCAAACAAGGCAAGTTTGTGGGTCAAATAATCAAGAGTGGCCAAGATATACAGAAAGGCAAGGTGTGCAAAGAGTGTTCAAGGCAACGCTATAGTCTAAGTCCCTAGCAGGGAGTGAGACAAGGTTATATAGCAAGGCATGATTTGTAGTAAATAAATAATGTATGGTTGTGGTCACGATTCTTAGTAAAGAGTGATTACACAACAACGCAAGGTTTGCATTTATTAGACAAGGTAAGGTTGTCTCCAGTAGGGAGTGATTATACAACAATGCAAGGTCTACAAGTAAGAAAGTTAGTTCCAAATGAAAGATAAGTTGAGAAGCAAGTTCGATGTTTCTATTTATAGTACATCATAAATAGTGACGAAGTAAAGTGATCAAGTTTGAGCATGAGGGGACGCGACTATTGATCTGTGGAGAACCAGACCTCCAAGAGACATGACATGATTGATAAATGCTAGCAATGTGCTTAAAATTCATTGTAAGTTTATTTATTTTCTTTACTTTGTACATTCTTCATGTAGTATGATGGACTCATGCAATCATGGAGACTCTAATTGGAATGCTTCAGCACTTCAACGAAAGTGAGAGCAATATTCCAAGTGTTATTCCTAAATGAATTACCTTCTAGTTTGCCTCCTTGCAAGAACATAGAATAAAGAATGGAATTGGTATCGGGAGCGAGTCCGCCTGCTCGGCCACCATTTCAAATGAGTTTGTAGGAATGAAGTCTGCAAGGTCCTGGAGCTATTCACCCTTTGCAGCATTAGCTCTTCTAGTGAAGAAGAAAGATAGATCTTATAGGATGTGCGTTGACTACTGAGCACTCAATAAGATTATTACCAGACACAGATATCCTATGCCCAAGATTGATGATCTTTTAGATGCTCTAAGTGGAGCCGTTGTATTTAGTAAAATAGATTTTACAAGTGGCCACCATCAGATTATTGTAAGAGATCATGATAAGACTCAATTAATCCAGAGAAGACTTAGTTGTTTCTTCTAAGGATAGAGTATCTACTGATAGGGTTCAGGTGGATCCCAAGAAGGTTTCAATTATGTTATCTTGGCCTACTCCTCAGGATGAGGGGCGGTTATGGTCATTTATAGGACTTTTCGATTTTTATCAGAAATTCATCTCTTCATATCCATCGATAGCAGTGCATATGACGAACTTGCTTCAAGGCAAAGTTCCGTTCGCATGAAAGCAAGAGTAGCAAGATAGTTTTGATACTCTAAAACAAGTTGTTTCAGAGGCTCCTATGCTCAAAGTGGTAGATCCACAAAAACCCTTTGAGTTAGAGATAGATGCTAGTGGCATAAGCCATAGGGATAGTTTTGATCCATGATGGAAGGCCAGTGCATGAATAGGAGTTGTATGCAGTGGTGTATTCACTTAAAGTCTAGACACACTATCTTGATGGTTCAAACTTTAAGGTATACATAGATCACCATACACGAGTATTTTTGTAGTCAGCCAAATCTTCGAGGCAGTCAAGTTCGTTGGGCTGAGCCCATGCAAGAATTTCACAGGGAAATCCTGTATAGAAGAGCAAAGAGAATATAATTGTTGATGCATTATCTTGGATAATGTATCAAATGAGATTTACAGTTCTAGAAAGCTCATTGCCTCAAGAGATAAAGGAAGCACAGGTGGAAGATCCACATTTGCTCGAGCCATCAGTCATGACTCTCTTGTAGGAGACGAGACAGTTCTTGTTGTTTCTTCCCCTAGTAGAGCAAACTTAAGTCCATTCCGTATTCCAATTTCTCATAGGAGAATGGAAGAGTCAGACGAAAAGGAAAGGTTTGCTTACCAGATTCCCAGGATGAAAAGAAAAGTCAAGCATGATGACCATGATGTGCCTTGTGCAAGTCATCCAGGTGTTGACAAGATAATATAGCTTGTTAGAAGAACATTTTGGTGGCCTTGATAGCGAGACATGCACTTATGTTCAACAATGCTTTATGTATCAAGTCAATAAAGTAGAAAGCATAAAGACACCAAGTCTTTTGAATCCTTTACAGATTCCATATCATAACTGGGATAGTGTATCCATGGACTTCATAGTCAAGTTATTGTGGACCCAAAGGAAGCAGGATACTATCCTAGCTATGGTAGACAGATTGAGCAACATGGCTCATTTCATACCCATGTAGGATACGATAAAAGCTCCACACGTAGTAGAGTTGTTTATCTAGCATGTGTTCAAATTGCATGGGTTACCAATATCCATAGTTTCAGATAGGGATTTCAGATTTATAGGACACTCTTGGAAGTTTGTATTTGACAAATTGAAGGTGCCATTAAAGATGAGCAGTGGTGATCATCCTCAGACAGATGGTCAGAACGAGAGGGTCAACCAGATACTAGAGGACATGTTGAGGGCACATGTGTCTGAGAGACAAATGGATTGGGATAGTTACTTGCCACTAGTTGAGTTTTCTTATAACAATAGGCCTCACAAGCTGATAGGTATGTCTCCTTTTGAGATGAACTATGGCATGGCTCCCAATGCTTTCAGTACCATATGCATGCCAAAGAACTATCCTAGTGCTTCAGAGTTCTTAGCAAATGTCCAAGCAAATTCAGAAATAGCTAAAGCCAAGATGCAGCAAGCAGCTGATAGGGCTAAAGAGTACGTTGATAGGAAGAGATCTCCTAGATCCTTTGAGGAAGGAGAAAAAGTTTTTTTTCAGGTACCATCTAGATCTACTTCACTCTCCATAGGGAAGTGTAGTAAGTTATCACCAAGATTTTGTGGAGCTTGGAAGATAGTTGAAAAGCTAAGTGAAGTTGCATACCAATTAGAGCTTCCTCCAGATTGTAGGGTGCATCCAATGTTCCATGTCAGTAAACTTCAGAAGTATATTTCCAAGGAGGATAATCTAATAGAAGGTATTGTTTCTTTCTAGGAAAGGAATAGCATGGATCATTCTCCATACAGGATACTAGATCAGAGATAGATGCAATTGAGGAATCGTGTCATCCAGGAGTATCTAGTAGCCTAAAGAGGATTACCATTTACTGACTCTACTTGCGAATCAGAAGCTTTGGTTCATAAGTACTTTCCCTCATTGATCATCGAGGACAATGATCTTTAGAAGGGGGAGAGAGTGACAGACATTGATCCACAGGGATCAATCCATGTGTGTGAGGGACAAGGGCTAGCTAGCCAAGGTCCCAAGCTCGGGGGATACCCTAAGGTATGTTGGTAGTAATGGGAAGTACTTGGGTAGTAATGGGAATAAATGTTGCATGATGGCCACATGTTCACACTAGACTATTCCAGATCATTACTATTTTTAGAGTACATCATTGCTATTTTTAGAGTATAAGAGGGTATATATGGATGGGAGGAGAGTCACACACACATCATTCAAGTCTCTTTCTAACATTCAAGGCCTAAGGTATACTGACCACCAAGCAATTGAAGTATTTGGCTCTCTTGGAAACTTGCTCATTTTGGTTGGGTTGTAGATAGTTCTCTCCCCTTTCCGTCGTTACTTCACAAGCTTTTGCAATCAAAATTTTGACTTTGGTAGCTTATTAACCATTGTTTTTTAGTTGAAGCAATAAGAATTTAGGTTTTTTCTTATTTGTGTGTGGTGCGAACCAATAGCTCGCGATAAAACAATGCCTCTATATTTTTTGAAGTTTTTTTTGTAAAATTTGAACTTTTTTTAAGATTTCTATTTTTTCCCTAATTTCTACCCTTTTTGAGGATCGGTGCACGTGAAACTAGAGAATTTTTTTGGCTCTTTTGAGTAAGAAAGATGATTTCCAACTTGCAAATATTTTTGGGGATTTTTAAAAGAATTGTTAAACATTCTTTTAGTTCTTAAAGATATATATGTGAGCTTTTTTTACTTTTGAATTAATTCATGAAAAAAGAAACCCCCATCTCCCTTGTTTTTCCATTCAAATAAAAAAGGGTCCCTCAACCCACTGCCCCTTATGCTTAGGCATCCTCTTTATTCCTCTCTCTCTCTGTCTCTCTCTCTCTCTCTCTCTCTCTCTCTCTCTCTCTCTCTCTCTCTCTCTCCATCCCTTGCCCCCTCCCGCTCCATCGCCTCCTCCTCTCCTCCATCGCCTCCTCCTCTCCTCTATGCATCCCTTCCCCCTCTCTCTCCCTTGCCCTCCGTACCATCCTCCCCATCCTCCTCCCCCCCTTCCCCTCTTGCTTCCCTTGCCTCTCCCTCCCTCCTTTGCTCCCTCACCCCCTCCCCTGTCCTCCCCTTTGATTTTCATGCTATGGTTTTCTTTATTCTTTCCCCTCTCCAATGTCATTTCTTTCTTTTAATTTGATTTTAATTTAAATTTTACTTTTTTAATAATTAGAAATTTTTCTATCTATTTTCTCATTTTCTTTTTTTTTTCTTATTAATATTAGTCATATTTATGAGTATTTATCTTTATTTCTATTCTCTTTTTTTCTTGAACTTTATGTTTTTTTTTTTAATCTTATATATACATATACATACATATACACACACACACACATAGCACTTCAAGTGGTCATTTTTTAAAATTCTAGAGTGATTTTCATGTTTTGTGATGTGTCAAAAGCCAATCTCATCAGCAATTTTATCGAATTCCCTTCAATTTTTCTTCTTAAAATCAAAATATCTTCTTTTTCTCCTATCTGCATGTGTCCTTTTTCATTCATGCATGTCCCACATTGCCTATTTTATCTCCAACTGTCCTTATGTTTCACATCGTTCACATGCATACCCCTTATCATCTCACTTCTTTGACTCTCTCAGCCTAAGACCCCTCCCTTGACTTCCTAGCCCAACCTTTTCCCTCCCCTTGCCTCTCTTCCCAATCCCTGTCCCTCCCTTACCCCCTATCTCCCCTTCATCATCCACCCCTTTCCCACGACTTAGATTTCATCATCAATAGTGGCTATTTGTTCTAGGTTATTTCTGTAGATTCTCCCACTTTCTTGTTAGTCAGTGGCATTGATGGATGCTTCTTTAGTGCTTATTCTTGTTTGTGAGTTGATGTTTCATGGGTGGTACCTACATTTGTAATTCTTTCTAGATTATGATCTCTGAGATGGAAAGCCCACTAGGTGGTGGGCAACTATAGAGCCTACAATGGTGCTTAGCTTTTAAAGGGTGCACATGTGGCCCTTGGGTATGATGTCAATGGGTGCACAAGTTTTGCACAAAGGATATGCTCACAACGTTCATTGAAGGAATTTAATTGCAGGATTTGGAAGGTTTTGGAAGGTCGAGTTGAACCCTCCCTTATATGTGCAATTTGGGAAGATCAAAGGTTAAAAGTGCAGAGTATAAGTATTGTGCAAAAAAGGACCCGTTTTGGCCTCCTATTATTATTATTTTTTTTATTGAGCACTTTTCCTAAGATCACTACATGACAAAACAAGATCGTAAAAATAAGTGTATGTGAGAACATTCTTGAAGATCGCTTGAAGTTCAAAGGCATCTAACGAATGGGGAAGTGGGCTATATGTCCAATGTAAAGTGTGTGTGCCAAACAATGGGGAAGTGGGCTATATGTCCAATGTAAAGTGTGCGTACACACAAGGGATTTGGAAAGCAAAGTGAAGAGAGAGTGAGCAAAAGGCATATGTTAAGTGTAAGAATAGAGATAGAGAATTTTGGACCAAGTGTATGCGGCGTGTGGAGACATTTCTATACAGAGTTAGAGAGCCCAAGTGAAGTGTAGAGATAATATTGTATTATCTATTGAGCATTATCTGCTGTAGTCCAACATCATTCAAGAAAGAAGACAAACTAGTGTGGTTGGAGTGCTACCCAAGGAGGAGTTGCAAGTTTTTAGTGCAGGAATTGATCAATGCTTCATCTTGAGAGGAGGCTTGAGTGCAAGGATGCACAAAGGTAAGCTAATTAGTCAAGGTGAAGAGGCACAATATAGCCTATATACCTACAAGTACAATACGTGGAAATACTTTATTGTAATTATGTGTACTTTGTTTTCTTAAGGTGTAATCTACAACGAGGAAGGCATTTGATCTTTGGTTTGTGTTATAAAAGAGTTGTAATACTTTTGATTTAAAAAAAGTGAAGAGTACCTTTTGATGAAGCACATGTTCATTCTCTCTACATTTCTACTCTATAGTTACTCAAGCCCTCTTCCTCCAAAGAATCCCCCAACAGGTACAACAATTATTATCAAAGTCAAGAGAACATGTAAACTCAACTTCAACACTAGAGAATGATAATTTGCTTGCAATGATCCATAAACATAAAAATAAAAGTATAGACATGACTTGATATATAGATATGGGTTACAAAAATCACATGAGATACAACAAATTGTGATCTAATAATCTACATGCTCCAACCAATAAAGAGCATGTTGGAATAGGGGATGACACACCCCATGCCATCACTAACATTGGTGATGTGATAATTAAAGGTAGATGCAAGGCTAAGTGTTTAAAGGATGTACTACATGTACCCATAATATAAAGACCTAGTCTTTGTTGGGCACAAGGTGGATAGAAGCTACCAAGTGATATTCACAAAAGAAGAATGTTGTGCTAAAGACCCAAGGATGGTTATGAGATAGTGGCAAAATAAATGAAGGAAGGATCTTTAACATGAAGGTAAATCCAACACTAAACCAATCTCTCTATTTCACTTGTGGCGATAAACAAGTAGCTCAATTCGAATTATGGCGCAAATGGATGTGCCACATCACTACCCAAGTAAGAGGAGGCTAGTAGATGACCTACCAAGTTTTGAGGCCCAAAGCATCCAACATGTGTATGAAGCATTGCAATTAGGGAAGCAAACATAATCATTCAAGAATCAAGGATGTAGAAGGCAACATCCCTTGGGCTCCATATGCAAATGCTCAAGGAGCTACAAGGTGACCATTTCTTGGAGGTAATAGATACTTTGTTACATATTTGATGATTTTACAAGGATGCCACAAATATTTTGTATGAAGTGAAAGTTGGAGGTGTTCTTCTAGTTCAAAAAGTTCATGATGGATTGAGGAGGCGACAAATAATCATAGTACAACTCTTAGGTTGGATGGAGGAAGAGGATATTTCTCCCATGAATTCACTCAATACTTGAGTGATCAAGGAATAAAGAGGCAATCTACTTGTAGGTATACCAACAATAGAATGGAATAGTTGAAAGGGAGAATAAATACTTGAAAGAGTGTGCTAGGGCTATGCTTAATAAAATGCATACATCATGGACATAGCACCAATATCAGGTATCCGTTCTTCAACCCCTTGTGAAGCATTTTGTGGGAAAAGACTGCATCTTTTTCCATTTCAAAGTGTTTGGATGTGTGTGCTACATGCATGTACCTAGTGAGCTTAGACACGAGCTTGATGTTAGGATAGAGAAATGTGTATTTCTCAAGTATGAATGTGAAAAAAAAGTTTGGTGGAGGGACATAGTATTTCTCCCATGAGTTCACTCAATACTTGAGTGATCAAGGAATAAAGAGGTAATTTATTTGTAGATATATCCCCCAAAAGGATCGATAGTTGAAAGGAAGAATAAATACTTGATAATGTCCTAGGGCTATGCTTCATATATTGCATATGCCTAATTACTATTGGGGAGATGCCATATCTAATACAGCATATGTCGAACAGAGCACCAATATCAGATATTTAATCATCAACCCCTTGTGAAGAATTTTATGGGAAGAAACCAGATCTTTCCCATCTCAAATTGTTTGGATGTGTGCTACATACCTTCATCTAGTCTGCATGAGCTTGATGTTGAGGTAGAGAAATGTGTATTTCTAGGGTATGAAGGTGAACAAAAAAGATATAGGTGCTTTTGTAACCCACTTACTAAAGACATCAAGGTATTTCAATATCTTCAATCTGATGAACTTTAACCATGCTATGCCCCAGTGGTTCTATGTAGGCATTAAACATCAATCTCAGTGATCCACAACCATCAAGCTTGGAAACCATTTCAAGGAGGTACTCACCTTCACGTGGAAGGTTAGAAAGTCCAAGGTTAAGCCAAATCAATGATGGAAGTCCTAAAGGCAAGTTCAAGATAGTATAGTTGGATGAAGATGAAACGTGATCATCTTGAGAGAAATGTGAATTAGATTGAGCTCTAATCCTATAGATTTCACTCGCCACTTCTATCTCATCTATGATAATGAATCCACTACATTTTTGAAGTCATAATTGACTTATATAGCTATGAATTCATAAGTGAATAATGACCAATACATTGTTATTCACTTGCTTTACTAATTGCCTAACTATAATACAACGATTAGGATCCTCTAAAGTGAATCCATGCATAGTCATGTTTCATACTTTATATCGATTGCTCTCTTCATTCTTCTTGGTCTTTATCTACACCAAACTTCTCTTTATCTTTTTTCATACTCTTGCTCGAATTTATTAATCGTCATAAACACCAATTTGTGATTGGTCTGCACCAAAAATAAGCTCAAATATCTTCATGCATATTTTTCTGACCACAACAGGTATATTCTTGAGCCTTTGTGGCCAATGTTTGATCATTGATACCATATAAGCTTCTATAGGGGGACCTCTTGATGAGATGAGATATGGGTAATTGAGCCGATTTGAACATCCCTTTCCATTGCATACTTTAATAGCAAACTCGGGCCATGGGCATCAATGAGGTACTAGATAGTAGCATCGATTGTGTTTAATGTGTAGGGGTGCACTTGACCATGTCTTGGGTCACAAAGGTTGGTTCCTATCTGATTACTATTTGATTTCCGCATTATAGTTAGCCAAAAGTACAAGATATGGCATATATTGCATCTTAGAAGTGGTGATTAGTCTTCTATGGGACAAGTTCTGGAAGTATTCTGACTTGAGCACAATTTCTTTGAGGTTTGATAGGGACAGAATTTGTATTACGAACCGATCATCATGTGTTCGCCCAATTTCTTCTACTTGCTTTAACCATTGCGGTATGTTTGCCTTGTAGGTATCCTATCCTTCTTTGGTTACTCTACCTCCTAGCCTCAAATGTTTCCACTAGGATCTCTACTAACTCTTCTGATTCAAGTTCCGCTAGTGGGGATGGGGCTCATTCATAGTGTAATAATTTTGCTTGTAGTTCTTATAACTATTTTTGAAGGTGTTCAATCTCTTGTGTGTTTGGTGGTAGAGGGATGTCTTTTGGGACCTTAGTGCTAGTAGTGGCTTGCTACTTCTTTAGCTCATCCAATTCTGCCTCTAACTTGTCATACGATTCCAAGAAGTTTGCATGTTCCTCTAATAATATGCAAATGTTGTTAGAAGGAATAGCTTAAAGCTTTTTTGGGCTAATGGTTGCTTGTGCGGTGCCTTCCATTGCTGCCTCCAAATTATCTTGATTTTGCTATCGGAGATGCTTGTTCTCTTCTAGAGCCACTAACATGTGCCATCTAAGTAAGCGCATATTCCTTTGTAACTTAGAATTTCGCTCCATACAGTGATCCAACATGAGTCGCATATTTTTCATAGCCTCTTCATCCACATTTTGCATTCTTGAATCAAGTTCGTTGTGGTTCTGTTAGAGTGTGTTGTAATGTGCTCATAAGGTTTAGTTGTCTTCCTCTAGTGCAATCATGCTAGCTTGTAACTATTATGATTCCTCCAAAAGTGTTGGAATATAACAATCACAAATTGATGATTACAAAGAAGTTTGGAGCAATTCTATAATCAGATTGAAGTTCAAGAAGTCACTTGAGAAAGTGAAGAGATCTCATAAGTGAAGCTTGTATACATATGTATATTACAGTTGGAAATTCTTGTAATTTGAGTATAGATAATCCTTAGGATGATAAGGAATAATGTAATAGACATGGGATAAGTCTAGAACCATATGTATATAAGTCAATGATGTAAAGAAATACATGAGAGAGTCATTAGAAGCCAAGTGTCATTAAGGTAGATGTGTAGAGAGTGATCTTTACGAGTTAGCATTGGGTCTTTCTCTGATTTCTCTCAGTCTGATCATCCTTTTGTACACATCTAATTTGGAAGTTAATGAAGCTATGTTCAAAGTTTCATGATCTAATTCCTTTCATGTTGTGAGTATGATCAATAGGAACATTTGTATGTAAAATCTGCAGAAAGACTTCTCAGAGTTGCACACTTTTTCGTGTCGATGTTTTGCTTAGATCTCAGTGCACAGTGTAAAGTTTTTAATAACTGACCACTCAAAATTTAAGTTAGAAGATAAGGAAGCTATGGCTAAAAACATTCAGCAAAACGGGATCTGTGCTGTGAGAAATCAACTTAAGAAGTTGACTATGTCGAAGTCGTCATTTCTGGAAGACAGTTTCTGACACAGGTTTGATGTAAGTGATCAAATTAGGAATCTAATAGTTCTTTTGAAGAACTAATGCTCAATATAGTTGCGCAAAGGTAGCATGGATATGTGAGTATCATTTGAATGATTAAAATCGAAGTAATACGAAGAGATTGAAGTCTATTTCTGAAGCAGACTCTTGAAGATGAAGAGAGCTTCATATAGAGAAGCATTTCTTAATATGTGAAAGATAATGTGAAGTTTGTGTAAAGTTTGATTTATTCTTCATATAGAGAAGTTCTTAAGTCAAGATAAATTGAACATTTGGAGATTAAAAGGTCTCCAATAGTGGTATCAGAGCTGAAGGTGCAGTACAGGTGAAGAAGAAGCAAGGAGAACCTCGAGTGTTCCAGGCATCAGAAATTTTGTGAATAAAAGAAGCAAAGACTAAAGCTTGGAAGAAAACTTGAAGAAGAAAAAAGCACGAGTTTGAAGGATCAATATAGATCAAAGCTTTATATCAAAGGTACATTATATTACCATAAATCTGAGTAATTGCAGACACAAGAAAATCAAAGATGGGAGAAAGCCTGCAGATTGATAAGCTAGATAGGGAAAACTATCCAGCTTGGTCTATGAGGATGGAGGCACACCTCATGAGCAAAGATTTGATGGCATTCATTACAGGAGAAGAAGAAAAGCCTGAGTTTGAAGATCCTAGTGTTCCAACTAGAGAGGAACTTGCTGGTTTGAAGAATTGGATGAGAAAGGATGCTCAAGCTAGGAGCATCATTTACATGGTTGTAAATGATTATCTTCTACCTCACATCAGAGGATTAGAAAGTGCAACAAATGTGTGGAATGCTTTGGAAGAGCATTTCCAAAATACAACCAAGTCAAGGAAGTCTTCATTACGGGCAGAGTTTACAACCTTCAAGAAGAAGAGCTCACAATCAATTTTTGATTATGTGGCAAGGATGAAGGATATTGCAGATAGCTTGGGAGCAGTAGATGAAGACATTGAAGAGGATAAGTTGGTAAGGCAAATACTTATAGGTCTGAGAGGAGATGAGAAGTTGAAGCCTTTCATATTGTCCATAGAATTGTCATTAGATCACTTTACTCCTGATCTTAATCAATTTCTAGGACACATGCTAACTTTTGAGCAGGACATTAAGGGAGATAATGATAGGAGTGCAAGTCAAGCTATGTACTCCAAGGACAAGAAAAAGAATGGCAAAGGGAAGTAGTTAACTGATGATGATTCAAGTCAAGCTAACTTTACAAGAAGGAAGATGAATTTCAGAGGTAAAGGAAGAGGAGGTAAGAACAAAGATAATACTAAAGCTTGTTGGATTTGTGGTAGAACCAATGATTTGGCAAATGATTGTTGGTATAACAATGAAAATGGTGGAAGCAATAATCAGAGTTTTAATCAAAGAGGTAGAGGACGAAGAAACCAAAGAGGCAACTTCAGAGGAAGAGGTGGTAGGACATCATATGCTAGAGAGGTGAAAGAAGTTTTCAATCTTAGTCCTACAACAACAATTATTATAATTATGCATCAGATCAAAAGGATGACATGACTCTCATCTTGAATGCAACTCATGAAGCAGTAGGAGAAGATCAAAGGGTGTTTTATATTGACTCAGAATGTAGTAATCATCTGAGTGGCAATATATCATTGATGACTGATATGGAAGCAAAGGTGAATGGACATACAGTTCAAACAAGTGACAACACTAAGCATAAAGTGGAAAGCATTGGATCAGTGAAGACAAAGAATGGAAGTACACTCTTGAGCAAGGTACTTTATGTTCCTACTATTCCTAAAAATTTGATAAGTGTAGGGCAAATTGTGGAGAAGGGATATGAAGTCAGATTCACAAATGATGGTGTTTATGTGCAAGATCCAAATCAGGGATATAGAAATATCATTGTAGGTAAAAAGGAAGGAAGGTTGTTTACTCTTAAAGTCCAAGGTAATGTGGGACATGCTTTGTTTACTTATGGAAGTCAAAAGATGTCTGAGTTAGACCTATGGCATAAAAGGCTAGGTCATTTCAATGAGAGAGCCATAAAGGAAATGTCAAGGAATGATGTGGTGCTTGGTTTGCCAAAAGTTGAAGGGCAACACATGGTGTACAAGTGTGAAGCTTGTCAATTAGGTAAAGCACACAAAAGTTCATACAATAAATCAGGATATAAGTATTCAAATATGCTTGAATTGATTCATACAGATGTGTGGGGTCCTTCAAGGGACTATGGCATAAATGGATCCAAATATTATGTGTTGTTTGTTGATGATGCAACCAGATGGATTACTTTATATGTAATCAAGGACAAATCAGAAGTGTTCAAGACATTCAAGCATTATCATGCTTATGTACTCCCCTCAACAAAATGGAATTGCAGAAAGAAGAAATAGAACTCTTGTAGAGTTTGCAAGAGCAATGATGAAAGAAAAGAATCGCCCAAATTACTTATGGGCAGAAGCTATCAATACTGCAACATACCTTGTGAATAGATTACCTTGTAAATCTTTGGATGGAAGAACTCCTTATGAAGCATGGTGGGGTAAGAGACCTACTCTTGATCATTGTAAAGTATTTGGATGTTTAGCATATGCTTATGTTCCTTCACAATTGAGACATAAGCTAGAACCCAAAGCAAAGAAGTATGTGTTTATTGGGTATGATGATAGACAGATGGGTTACAGATTGTGGAGTCCATCCACAAAGCAATTTCTTGTTACCAAAGATGTTACATTTGATGAGCAAAGCACATGGTATATAGGATCAACAAATGAGTATGCAGATGTTAAAGAAATACAAAGGAAAGGGAAGACAAAAGTAAGTTTGTATGAAGAAGATATTGATGTTGTTGATTATAAAAGTAAATTGCAGGATAATGTTGAAGATGGGCCAAGATTTGATCCAGAATCAAATGTGGCTGAGACTTCAAGAAGTGCAGAGGTCAGAAGATCCTCAAGAGAAAGAAAAGAGCCTATCAGGTATAGCTATGATACATCTTTCTTAACAACAAAAGATTATGCTTACATTGTGAAGACAGAAGAGGACCCAATCACATATGAAGAAGCTAAAGGTAAACAGAATTGGGAGAAGGCAATGCAAGAAGAGTATGATGCTCTACTTGAAAATGAAACATGGGAGTTGGTGCCAAGACCAAAGAATCAGAAAGTCATTGGATGTAAGTGGGTGTATAAAACAAAAAGGTTTGCAGATGGTAAGGTGTCTAGATACAAGGCTAGACTTGTGGTTAAAGGTTATGCCCAAACCTATGGGGTAGATTATGATGAAACCTTTAGTCCTATTGCTAAGATGTCTACAATTAGATCATTGATTGCTATCGCTGCTTGTAAAGGATGGAAGTTATCACAATTAGATGTGAAGAATGCATTTCTGAATGGATACATTGCAGATGAAGTGTACATGGAGCAACCAGAAGGCTTCATGGATTCAATTGGATCAGATTATGTGTGTAAGCTCAAGAGAGATTTGTATGGCCTGAAGCAAGCCCCAAGAGCATGGAATTACAGGCTTGTTAACTTCTTGAATGAATGTGGATTTCAAGCATCAAAGGCAGATAGTAGCTTTCTAGTGAAGGCAAGTGAAAATGGATACATTTACATGTGTATTTATGTTGATGATATTATTATCACAGGTACAGATGCTCAAGGAATCAATGAGCTTAAGAAATAAATAGAGAAGGAGTTGAGATAAGTGATTTGGGAAACTTATCTTATTTCTTAGGAATGCAGATTGTATATACTCAACATGGAGTATATGTTACACGAGAAAGATACTTGAAGAATCTTCTGGTCAAATTCAAAATGGAGGATTGCAAGCCTTCAAGCACACCATTGGAGGTAAATCATAAGTTGAGCAGGTATGGAGGTGAAGAGTTTAATGATATAAGAAATATTAGAGTTTGGTAGGTAGTTTAATGTATGCTACCTTGACAAGGCCAGATCTATCATATGCAGTAGGTGTGTTATCACAATTTATGCATTGTCCAAAGAAGACTCATTGGATTGCAGCTCAAAGGGTACTCAGATATATCAAAGGAACTCTAAGTGAAGGTCTGTATTATGGATTTACTTCTGATACAAGAATCAAAGTGTTTAGTGATGCAAATTGGGCAGGTGATTCAGATGATAGAAGATCTACTCATGGGTATCTCTGTTATATTGGAGATAAATTAGTTTCTTGGTGCTCAAAGAAGCAACATACAGTTGCTTTGTCATCCACAGAAGCTGAGTATAAAGGAATGGTAGAGGCTGCAAAAGAAGTAATATGGTTAAAGACCTTGTGGAAGAGTTTTGGAACTAATCAGAGTACTCCAATTATTTTTGGAGATAATATGAGTTCATTGTATTTGGCAGCTAACCCTGTTTTCCATGCCAGGACTAAGCATATAGAGATTCAGTATCATTTCTTGAGGGAAAAGGTACTTGATAAAGAGATTGAAGTGTTGTATACTCCAACAAAAGAACAAGTTGCAGATATGTTAACAAAAAGCTTGGATGGACCTAAGCTACAGAGATTCAAAGAGATGGTAGGAGTGAAGAAGAATGGAATAATCACAATTAGTGATTGAGGGGGGGCTGTTGGAACAGAACAATCACAAATTGATGATTACAAAGAAGTTTGGAGCAAGTTTATAATCAGATTGAAGTTCAGGAAGTCACTTGAGAAAGTGAAGAGATCTCAGAAGTGAAACTTGTATACATATGTATATTACAGTTGGAAATTCTTGTAATTTGAGTACAGATTATCCTTAGGATGATAAGGAATAATGTAATAGACACGGGATAAGTCTAGAACCATATGTATATAAGTCAATGATGTAAAGAAATACATGAGACAGTCATTAGAAGCCAAGTGTCATTAAGGTAGATGTGTAGAGAGAGATCTTTACGAGTTAGCATCGGGTCTTTCTCTGATTTCTCTCGGTCTGATCATGTGGATCAGAAATCCTTTTGTACACATCTAATCTGGAAGTTAATGAAGCTATGTTCAAATTTTCATGATCTAATTCCTTTCATGTTGTGAGTATGATCAATAGGAACATTTGTATGTAAAATCTACAGAAAGACTTCTCAGAGTTGCGCACTTTTTCGTGTCAATGTTTTGCATAGATCTCAGTGCACAGTGTAAAGTTTTTAATAAGTGAGCACTCAAAATTTAAGTTAGAAGATAAGGAAGCTAAGGCTAAAAGCATTTAGCAAAATGAGATCTGTGCTATGAGAAATCAACTTAAGAAGTTGACTATGTCAAAGTCGTCATTTCTGAAAGATAGTTTCTGACATAGGTTTGATCTAAGTGATCAAATTAGAAATCTAATAGTTCTTTTGAAGAACTAATGCTCAATATAGTTGCACAAAGGTAGCATGGATATGTGAGTATCACTTGAATGATTAGAATCAAAGTAATACGAAGAGATTGAAGTCTATTTCTGAAGCAGACTCTTGAAGATGAAGAGAGCTTCATACAGAGAAGCATTTCTTAATATATGTCAAAGATAATTTGAAATTTGTCTAAAGTTTGATTTATTCTTGAGATAGAGAAGTTCTTAAGTCAAGATAAATTGAACATTTGGAGATTAAAAGGTCTCCAACAAAAAGGATGGTGTTTTTTTCTTCCAACTATTGATATTCGTGTCGTAATTGTGTGGCACACTGAATCATAGTAGCAATGGTATTATTTATTGATGTGGATGCAGTAGGGGGAAATGTAGGGGGGAGGGATGTGGGAATGGGAGTTGTGAATGCAATGCATGAAGGTGTGATAGGTGTCAATGAGGTTGGTGGAGGGGGAATGAGAGATTGTGGAAGTGTAGGGGGAGGGGGTGGTGCCATGGGTGGTGAGATATCCATGGGGTCGGATAGTGTTGTGGATGTTTGTTCTACCATATATATGGGGATGGTATGTGCTGTGCTCGTGGTGTGGATAGTGAGCATGTGGTGGTAGTGGGATAGGGACCCCTTGATTTTTCAGGAACTCAGCTCATGGTTTCGATAAAGGATGCCCAAAATTGTGGGAGGGTGCTTGGGGTTGATGACCGGATGAAAATAGGAAAATGGTAATCGGTACGTAGGTAGGAAGGTAGAATGGGAATCCGAGTGCATCTTCAATTGGGGGTGGGTTTTCTACTATTATATGCTTGAACAGATGACCTGAGAATGGTTCAAGGGATTTGGACGAGGTGGTGTACAATGGATTGGTGATGGAAGAAAAGAATGCTGCTTGAGAAACAAGTTGTCTCAACTAAATGAAGGGGTGGGTGTGCTAATTTTGGTGTTGGTGATGGTGGCCTTGGTATGGGGCAGTGAGTTGGAAGGGGTGTGAAAAATGGGTTCCATGGGTTGGGTAGTTGTTGTGGTTGTGGTGGTAATATGTACTTCATGGGTTTTGTGTGGGGATTTAGGGTGTTGACAAGGTTTTTGCCATCAAATTGATGGTGTCAGTTGATGTTGCTTCATGAGTGGTTGTCGTCTCCTACTGTGAGATAGGTATTTGTACGTCTAGTCTGGGCCTAGTATCTATGCACCTTTGTTCGTATTATGGTTGTGGCTTTTGTAACATGCTACATACATCTTCTACTACTCCATAGGTTTCTGTCATTAGTTGGAGTGACTCTATGAAGTGAGAATCTACTCCCTCTTCTGCTAAGATCTGATCGATAAGTAGTCAACTGTTCTGGAATGAGAGTCATCACTGCTCTTGTACACTGGTAACAGTGTATATAACTTCTATAACTGAGTCATGTATGTTGGGGCTCCCTCATGTTTGTGTTCATCTTATCCTTCCTCATTATCCTCCTCTTCCTGCTCTTCCTCCTGTTGTTGCTCATCTTGTCCCTCTTCATTGGGAACAACACATGGAAGCTGGTTCCATTGCCCCAAGGAAAGAAACCCATAGGCTGTAAGTGGGATTACAAGGTAAAGCACAATGTTGATGGTATCATAAGCAGGTGCAAAGCACGATTGGTAGCAAAAGGATATGCACAAACATATGGCATTGATTATGAGGAAACATTCAACCCTATAGCTAAAATTTCTACTATCAGGATGCTTCTTGCACTAGTTATAGCAAAAGGATGGACTTTACATCAGATGGATGTGAAGAATGCTTTCCTACATGGTGAGTTACAAGAAGAAGTATACATGGACCAGCCACAAGGATATGAAGATTCAAAGCATCTAGACTATGTTTGCAGGTTGCAAAAGGCTTTGTATGGGCTAAAGCAAGCTCCTCATGCATGGCATGCAAGGATTGCTGATTACTTAACCACCATTGGGTTTTCTATGTGATGCATATCATTCACTATATGCAATGAAGGATGATGATGGCATCACAATTGTGGCTATCTATGTTGATGACTTGATCGTAGGTGGTGATAATGAAGAAGACATCAAAGAGGTAAAGCAACTTCTTATGCAGGAATTTGACATGAAAGTTCTTGGTGTGCTGTGCTACTTTTTGGGGCATTGAATTTATACATACAGAAACAGGTATATGGATGTTGCAAAGGCAATATGCCTTGAATATGCTGTAAAAGTATGGTATGGCTGATTGTAAGCCGATTTCTATGCCATTGGATCAGAATTTGAAGTTGGATACTACATCGGGTGAAGCATTGGAAAATGCTACTATGTAGAGGAAAATTGTGGGAAGTCTTATATATCTCACAATTACAAGGATTGATTTAAGCTATACTGTTGGACTTGAAAGTCAGTTTATGCAGGTGCCCATGAAGCCACATTTGGATGCTCTGAGGCGCCACTCTACGTTATGTGAGTGCTACTTTGGATTATGCATTGTTTTATGAAGCTGGTGTAGATTTGCAGGTTCATGGATACACAGATGTAGATTGGGTTGGTGGCATTCCAGATAGAAGATCTACTAGTGGCTTTCTATTCTCACTTGGGAGTGCAGCTATTACATGGAGCAGCAAGAAGTAACCCACTGTTGCTTTGTCGAGTACAGAGGCTGAGTATAGAGGTGCTGCAATGGCAGCATGTGACGCATCATGGCTAGAAATGCTACTTGCAGATTTAGGTGTGGAAGTGCAAAAGCCTATCACTATTTATTGTGGTAATCTTAGCAGCATACAATTAGCACGAAATCCTGTTTTCCATGCTAGAACAAAGCATATCAAGGTACATTAACACTTCATCAGAGAGAAGGTATTAGCAGGTGATATTGATCTTGTTTATGTGAGAACAGATGAGCAGGTTGCTGATATTTTCACTAAAGCACTTGGAGCAGAGAAGCTGAAGACATTTCGAAAGATGCTTGGATTAGAGGACATGACGTTGAGCTTGAGGGACAATGTTCAAATATCAAGCTCAACATGTGATGATCGAGGATGACATGTATCAATTTTTCATTTCTCTAACATGTATAGTGGTCATGCCGGTATATGTCACGGATACTTCATTGAGCTTTATTAGATTTATCTACCGAGAGTGATGGCACATTTGTTACTTGCCATATCACTCATTGGTGGACATTAGATTTTTTTCCTTATGTACTAATCTTTATATATTGCACTTGTATTCTTGTTTTTAGGTCATTCTTGTACATTCCTTTTATGTAATAGAATTCTTCCTTACCTCAATCTGTGTGTGTGCTTCTCCTTGAGAGTGAGAGTGTGTGTGTGATCTCTCTTCCTTATCTCCTTCCTCGTGACATTTATGCTTTAATTTGGTTGATATGTATCCTTGTGCAAAATGTATATTGACTTCATTCTCAATGATCCAGTGTTGTCCTAGGATCAGATTTTCAATCAGGTTTTTTCGTCTTTGCATACTAAGACTCTTTGCTCGATAGTGGAGTTGCCTAAGTGAAGGGATATTAGGGCTTCTTCGACACATTCTATAATTTGACGTCCAATTCCTATCATACATGCCTTAGTGGGACTTATGGTCATTTGGAGATAAGTGGTTAACGACACTCATATCCAGCTTAGAGCCGCTCCTCAGTCAATCAAAGTGTCCACTAGTTGATACTCCGTGTTTCTGATTCCTAGGTTTAAGTATGGTCGTGAGATGCTATAGCTTGTATTGCTTGTATTATTTACTTGGTAGTTGGTCATGGGTATAGGTTCCTCTCCATGTAGATATCGTTCATCCCTTTGCTACATCCACTCTTTTCATCTCTTGATATGCTCTAAGGCTTCCCTTCTAGCTTCTTCTCTGATCCTTTCTTCTTCCTTCTTCCGATTATGTGCTCCTACTAGTCACCCTAACATTTGGTCTATTAGTGGTTCCATATATCGTTTCACTCTACATCCGCTAATGTAGTTGGGAAGTACATCCCCGTCTAATGTACCTAGATTCACTACTCCACTTGTTGAGATTCGATTTATCAATAATGGCCCATATCCGCATTGTTGCAATTTCTTGGCATGTTGCTTCAAAGTATATACTAGGACCAAATCTCCTTCCTTTAAGCCTTTGTCTTTGATACGAGCGTCATATGCTTTCTGCCTCCATTTAGTAGCATGAATTCTCGCTACTGCTTGTAGTCTTGTTTCATGTAGTTTCTCAGTTTGGTCTAATTGCTTAGATAGTTCATGGCCTCTCCACTCATATTGTTGTGCTACACTTAGAGTAGGTACTTAAAAGTCAATTGGTAAGATTGCATTCTATATGTATAGTAAGTTGAAAGGAGTGGTTCCAATGGTTGTCTTGTAAGCTGCTCGGAAGGCCCAAATTGCATGATGCAATTGTTTGTCCCAATCTGATCTTTTGTTGTTGACTATCTTGGTCAACATTGTGCATAAAAGTTTATTGGAACTCTCTGCCTATCCATTGTCTTGAGGGTGATAGGGGGCCGATTTTTTGTGAATCATCAAAACTCATTCATTAGTGCTTCTATTACTTCGTTGAGGAAGTGTATTCCCCTATCGCTCACTATCTCTATAGGTAATCCAAAATAGGTAAAGATATTTTCGAAGAGAAACTTTGTTGTGGTTTGTGCATCATTCTTCCTTGTTGCTTTTGCTTCCACCCATTTCGTTAGATAGTCCATTGCCACTATTATATATTTAGCATGTGATCCTTTGGTTGGAGGGTTAATAGGTCCTATGAAATCAATGCCCCATTTTGAAAAGGCTCTTGCACAAATCATGGGTCTTAGAGGCATATCATCTCTCCTACTAGGATACTTGGCTCTTTGGCACACCTCTCAACTTCGTACATAAGTGTTTGCATCTATATGTAGAGTTGGTCACCACAAGCCTACAAAGAGAATCATTTTTATGGTTCTTTCGATCGAAAAATGTCCTCCTGCAGCACCTCCATGTGCCATCTCTAAAAGAGTAAATATTCCCCTTCACGGATGCATAGTCGTAGTTGATTGTCTTTTCATCTTTTGAATAATGTCTTCCCCATTATAGTATAGTCCTTGCTCATTTCCTCTAGGGATCGCTTCCTTGCTAGAATCACTCCTTCCTCGTGTTCGCATTTTTTCAAGAACTTAATCAATGCCCTGCTCCAGTCTAGTGCTATTGTAGAGAATTGCAATGATGTATAGTCCTCCGGAGCATTTTCCTGGCATTCTTGGCAAATGCTAATGTGTTTATGTATGTTTTTTGGCATGTTTGGCCAGTATACTCCCAATCTTTTTAATTCTCTTTGTATTCCATGGTCTCCTTTATGAATTTTCCATCGATTTACATGAGCTTGCTCGATTAAGTTCTTCTGTTCAGCCTGTTCCACACATCTCAATAATATGTTGTTTGGTTCTTTATAGTACACACTTCGTGCCACAATGTGCAAATTACGTGATTGTAGAAATCCTTTCCTATCATCCTTGTTGATTCTATGATGTGGTCCATGTGTGAGTATTAGAATCAACTTTTCTGCCCACCTCGGACATACTTCTAGGTTGAATAAGTATGTGTTAGGTAGGTCATCTGCCACTCCATTGGGTGGTTCTCCATGTGTTAACCTAGACAAATGATCCACTCTCACATGAGTATTTCCTTCTTTGACAACTACTTCAAAATCAAACTCCATCAGTAATAGAAACCATCTCACTAGCCTTCCCATATTATAGGGCTTATTGACTAGATACAATAAGGCCTGATGGTCCATAAAGAACTTGAACTTGTTAGCTAGGAGGTAATGTCTAAATTTCTTGTATGCATACACCATTCCTAAACCTCCTTGTTCCGTGATGGTGTAATTTCTTTTTGCCTGGTTGAGTTGTCTACTCGCGTATGCAATAGGATGATCTAATTTTCCTTCATCTGTGGGTTGAGCTAGGATGCATCCTATGGCATAATTAGATGCATCTACATGGATATGGAATGGTTTATTCCAATTGGGTATCTTCAATATAGGTGTTGTACTTATCTTCATTTCACTTCATTAAATGCTTTTTCACACTCATCCGTCCAAGTGAATTGCCTTAATAATCCATATAGTGGCTTAGCGATTATGGCATATATGTGGATAAATCTTTGATAATATCCACAATGACCCATAAAAGCTTGTACTTCCTTTGCATTTTTAGTCTAGGTAACTCTAGGATTACCTTAATCTTATCCTCGTTCGTGGAAATTCCATTTTTAGATACGATGTGTCCTACGATCTTTCCTTGTCTTACCATAAAGATGCATTTTTCAAGATTCAGACATACTTGATATTGTCGACATTTTTCAAATATCCTTCGTAATTCTGGAATATGTTCACTTCTTTGACCTGAATAGGTGCATAGATCATCTATATATATTTCCATACTCTTCCTTAGGAATTCCTTAAACACATGAAACATCAACCTTTGGAAGGTGGCAAGGGCATTGGTGAGCCCGAATGGCATCACTCTAAAAGCATAGACTCCCCATTCAGTTGCGAAAGTTGTTTTATGTTGATCCTCAGTTGTGATGGCTACTCGGTTATACCCAGAGAATCCATCTAGGAAGCTACATACTTCCTTGCTTGCAACTCCTTCCAAGAGATGGTCAGTGATTGGTAATGGGTAGCTATCACGGATAGTAGCTGCATTCACTTTCTTTAAGTTAATACAAACTCTTAATTTTCCATTCTTCTTTGGTACTACCACTAATGGTGACACCAATTCTGTGTGCTCTATCTCATAAATGAATCTGACTGCTAACAGTTTGTCTATCTCCTCCTTAATTTTTGCTAAATAGACATCATTGTATGTGTAAGGGTGTTGCTTCGAAGGTTTTGCATCAAGTATCATTGGTATTCTATGGGATCAAATGGATGGATCTACTCCCTTGAGGTCCTTGTAGGTCCATGCAAATACATCCTAGTATTCTCTGATTAGTGCTATCAGTTGTTCTTCCTCTTCAAGTGACACATCTTTTCCAATATACGTACATCTCTCTTCACCTTCTTCCATGGTCACTATCACTTTTTTAGTTTGTTCCTTATTATCATAAGCTTCTCCTTCTCTAGCTTCCCTTTTTGGCATTTGAATAGCTATCTTCCTCTCTTCTACTTCGTATCTTTTGAAGTGCTCTGGGACTTCAAAAAGATCTCGAGGTTGTTCTACCTTATCTAATGTTTCCTCGTCGTCTGGTCTTGCCTAAGCTGCTTCTATCGCTAATGCCGTGGGTGTTTCTTCTTCGTTCTCAGCCTGGATTGCTTCTAAATACCATTCCTCTGAATCGAATTTTGGTTTTGTTTCTATGCTTTCATACTCCTCCCTCCATTCCTTTTCTAACAATTCTCTTGCTTCCATTTCTTGAAGGATTACCATGTAGATACTTACATCATATCCTTCTTCATCCACACACCCATTCATAGTTAATACTTCCTCATTTATGCACACATCTAAGGTGGCTAAGATCTCCATCCATCTGCGTGGTTTGTGCTTCATCTAGGAAAATTTGAGGCATATACATGGGATCATCTATGGGTCGATAATTTCGATGTCCGATAGGCCATAATTGAGTTTTATTTTCTTCTCGTTTTGCCTCTTTGCACATCCATAATTGAGCATCTTCGTGCACCCATGATTGATCACTAGATCCTGCATTATGAATGCACAGGTCATCTTCCTCCCTATGTATGGGATTCCATTGTAATGGGGGCACATCCTTGTATGAAAAGGTATGTAAATTTATCTTTGTAATGGTCACCTGATATTGTAGGTATAATGTGTCTCTTCCCTAGTCTTGTACTACCTTGAGTTGCCTCATAAAGGGTCATCCTAATATCATTTCGTAATTATTGGCCTTTCCAAATTGACATATAGCTAGAGTGTGTTCGAATTCTACTCTGCAGGTAGTCAGCTTAATCTTCTCCAATATTCCTAGAGGTCTTTCCATGTGGCCATCTGCTAGTTGAAGCTTCATACGTGCTAGCCGTAATGCGGGTTTTCCCCATTTTTCCCAAATCTCTTTGGTAGCTATGCCTACCTCTACTCCGGTGTCTAAAATGGCTTTAGTCATAAATCCATTAAATGTGATAGGTAGGCACGTATTTCCTTCATCTCCTTCACTAAATTCTCCAACTTTATCAATTGGGATTTGAATGGTAGATGGACCTTTAGTTTCTCTTTTTTCCTTCATAGGCTCTTCAATCTATATTCTCATTTGTGCAGCTAACTACTTCCACAGTTATGGTTTGGCTCGTAGTAATTCTTCTACTATCAAGAGGCATTGTACCTTAGTTTTCTTGAGCTCAACTAAGTTGTGTGATGTCTTATCTAAAGACCCATCTTACTTTGCCTCAAATCATAGGAGCATGAAATACTACCGATCATTTCTTGTATTCTCCCACATAATTAGGTAGTGTGGAAAAGTTGTGCACTTCTTCATATAGTTCTTCTAAATTTGGTATCAACTGGGTTTCCCCAATGTCCAATTCTTCAAAGGGAGGTGTTGAACTCTCATTCTTTTTCCATCATTCTTCCTGGATCTTGGCTCACAAGTCTTGTGTTCAATTGGCCTCTAGTTGTGGAATTGCAAAAGTCTATTCGGCTTAGTTATTTTGTTGTTCTTTTTCACTATGTTTCTCTTTAGGTATTCTTTTTTGTTTTCGATCATCATTTTCTATACACCCATTGAATTGGCTCTCAGTTATTCTTGTATCCAGAAGGACTAGGATAGTCTTTTCTAGTGTGGTCTGAGCTATTTTTGTGAGCTTCCTACATATTGACAATATCTCCTTTTCTAGCTCTCCTTGTGGATAGAGTTTTTCATGTTGTTCTATGTTTGGTCCGATCGTGATTCTGGATTGGTAATTTTGGACTCATATTGCACAAAGAATTAATCCACTTGTTCTGCTCGCAACACTTGTTTGAATTCCACTATATGGTCATAAGGTTCTCTCGTGCCATGATAGTGATTTATCATGCATTTAAAAACATGAATAGGTCTCAACCTTCTTACTGGCTCTGGGGGTCTAAGTATTACAAGAATTGCAAGTCTAATTGGATGCATTTTTGGTTGCACACCTGGTTGTGGCCTTGGTCTATAGGTGGTCTATTCATGTTTCCTACCCCTCGGTTGGTTTGGTTGTGAGAATGTATTCCTTGCATAGTGAATTGCACATGTGTTCGGGTGGGAATGCTTTGTTGACTTGTTTGTCCTGACATTGTATTCTCCATTCCTTGACAGGAACCAAAAGGGTTATGCGAGGTAGTTGCCTCTTGAGGAGGGAATACAAGCAACCCCATGTATTTCAATTCATACCTATCAACTTCTTCTACTGGCCAATACCTTCTTTGGTTTTGGTCTAGGTATGTGACTCTAGACTCATCTTCCGGATCCTTCAGCTCATAGATAGTCACTAGGCTTACTTCTGCTCCTCGTGTGGGTGAATCAGATTGTAAAAGTAGGTCTGACCCATGGATCAGATATACGTCCAACAAATAATCATCTTGAGGTATCAAATCCCCCCTCAAGACTTGAGTCATCACAGACTTGCCCCTTAGGGTAGTCACAGTGTCTTCATGAGTAGGTCTTCTTGAAGTTCCTTGTCCTTCTAGTTCCCCTCTCTCATTAATCTAGTAAGGATTTTTAGTCACTACATAGATTTGACCTAACTTGTCCATGTAAACTCCTCTTTTGTACTTGACTGCGGGTCTTGGAACTATTGCTAAATCCATAGAGTTTACCATTCTAGCTATCGGCCTATTTATGCCATCGAGGTAAATAGGTATTCCATGTTGGTTGGTGGATACATACTGCAGAGAGGTTCGGTATTCACCCTCTGTGGTCGACATAAAGTTCTCTCTTGGAACTGAACCATGCATGTCCTCTGAGGCCATGGTTAGTTCCTCCTTTGAGTCACTTGTGATGTCTCCGAGTAGATTGAGTGATGGCTTGCTTGGGCTTCACTTCCTATCGATGAGATGACACTTTGCCGACTACTTAGCACCCATCCTAATCTTAAGTTCATTCACCTCTTGGGTCTATATCTTCTCTCTTCTTTCCTTTAATTATATCTTAAATCACTCAGAGTTTACCTTCTGTCTGTCTGGGTTTCTCTGGATGATACCAAGGATGGGTGATATGATACTGGTAGACACGATACGATATCGCTCCAGGAAATACCTCACGGATGATATTATACTGCACTTAAAGCGATACGATATCAACAGCACACCCGATACGATACCTCTGTTGGTCACGATACAATACCAACCTCACGATACGATACTAGTAGTCAAACGATACGATACCCTGGAATTCTTGGCACGATACAATAACTCACGATACGATACCAATCGTTGGGATGATATGATACTACTATATGAACGATACAATACCATTCCGTTTGTTGATCGGATACCTTGACCTAGACGATATGATACCTGGCTCCGATATGACACCAAAATTATGGCAATATGATACTAAAAGAAGCACGATATGATACCGGGTACACTCACGATATGATACCAAGAGTTGAACGATACGATACCTGGTGGACCGCGATACGATACCACCTAAGGAGTGCGATCACAATACCAAAACTTGTTGATACATGATACCTTGATGGTATCATGATACCTCAAGGTTGTATGCACGATACGATACCAGGCGAGTATTGCGATACAAGGGAATTTTGGTATCACGATACCAAAATTCAACCGATCGTGATACTATAGCCAAAAGTGACTAAAATTTAGAAATTTTTAGTGCAATGTGTGTGTTTCTCTCTCCCCTTCACTCTTACCCCACTGTGCCACTCAAAAACTCCCTCAAAGACTTGTGTCCTACCCCATTATAACGTGTGTGTGTTCGGTCACGTTTGTGAGTGCACTTTAGATTTTTTGAGGTTCTAGAGTTGAAGAACTCACCTTCAAGAGTACTTTGCTTAAGCTTTGTGCTCACAATGTCACCTATGCGCTCACTCACCACAAGAAGACTTCCGTGATATTAGTCGCTGCTCTCCACGATACTTGCTCAAGACAAGTGACTGAGAAATGAATATTTTTTGGATTTTAAGGCCTTGGTTAACCAAGTGCTTGAATTGAGCTAAACTAGAAAATTTTTGGGATTTTCTCAAGGTTTCCTACTTCTCCTAGGCTTAATCCTCTCTCTTCCCTAAACCCTAACTCTTTCCTCACTCCCTCACTCCTAAACTTAAACCTAAAAACTCATTACACACACTCTTAAAGTGTGAAGTAACAAGTGCTGAAATACTTGATGACTTGCCACTAACTGAATTCACCTCTACAAGTATGAATCACTCACTCCATAGATATAACCATCACGAAGGCACCTTGGTTGGGCTATTCCCTAGCAACGGTGCCAAAAACATGTGTACCTAAGTCGTGAAGTCTTAGGGACTTGTGTCGATGAGACTGTACCTCAATTGCCCCACAAGTGCATATAGTGGTGGATTAATACACATTTAATTATCAATCAGATGAATTAAACATACCATGTGTATGAAGACCTGTGCACACATGATGGTAAGTGAAGTATCAATGGTACAATGCATGTGACTTGTCTCAACTACCTCTCCAACTCACTAACTCTCTGAAAATGCATGTCACGATACCATTTACAAGAGTAACCACAAATTCAAACTTTTCTCTCAGCTCCAAACTCCAAATATAGTTAATAGTGGGTTGATTTCGAAGATCTCGACACACATTACACATTATGGCTCACACACACATTACAATAGCTCACAAGCAATGGGAAAGGATAGACAAGACTACTTCAATTCTCACAATGTCAAAAAGTTCTTTACAAGAGTCACCAAGTGACTTATATACATGTGCCCTAAAATTGGTCCTTTCACACAAGAGATCGGCACTTTTATTGAAAAACACTAATTTCCTACTATGTTACAAGGAATGTGTAAAACACTAATTTCCTACTATGTTACAAGGAATATGTTACAATCTCTAGGATTTATGCAACTAGAGGACCCTCTAGTGCCTTTACATGGCTTCAAGGGATTTTTATTTCAAGGTATTTATAAGTACCTGCTCTAATAACTCTCTCTCACTCAAATTCTCCTCTTGCTTCCCAAAAAAATTCAAATCAATGATTGTGCTCCAACTTACTTATAGTTTCATCTCTTCAAAGATATCTAATATTTATTTATTGCAATCTCTCTTTGGGCACAGATCTAGAACTCCAAAAAACCCTAGAACTAGATTGCCCCTTTCTACCCTCCTATAGGCTAAATCAAGCCCTTGTGTGGCTCTAATTTTCTCTAGATCAAAAGCCAAACCCTAAGTTTTCCTTTGAATTTTCTCAAGTATCATTTTCCAGATGACACCTCACCTTGGCGACACGCGATGGTTAAATGTCGATAACACCTCTCTGTCCAACAAGCATCGCAACACTTATCAAGTGTCAGCAACACCACCTTCACGATACCTAGGTGTTGTGACACCCAATAAGTATCAGTGACACCTAGAAAACGACACGATAACTTTTCACATGACACTTAGATATCGGAAACACTTGATGTGTGTTGGAGATACCATAACACTATGGTGTTGTGATACCTCTTGAATGTCATTGACACTAGAACTTGTCAATGATACCTAAGTGTTGGCGACACAGATACCGTGAGCGATTCAAGTGCCATGATACCTTCCATGTATTGACAATATCAATCATATCTCATGACAATCGATGAGTATCATTGACACTGTCCAAATGTTAGCGATACTTAGAAGCCAAGTGTTGATGATAACTAACTCAAAGTGATGTTGCAAGATTCAGTCCTTCCTGAACCCAAATCAAATTCTATTGATATCTATGTCTTCCTTGTGCTCCCCTCTATCTTCATGGCTGCTAAAAAAATAATGTCTCTAAGCCTGAAAAAATGCTTGCAACACTCCAGTGATGTCATTTCTCAACGTATGGTTTCATTTTGAAAAAAATCTTTTAGAATCTTGTCAATGGATCTTTATCTCAATTTCTTGTGCAAAATGTGACATTGCCTTCAATCCAACTTCTTCTTCACACATCTACTCCACATTTATGATATAACCATCAAGTAGGCACCCTCACATAGGCCCTCATCCCTTGCAATGGCACCAAAAACATGTAATCATGTAGACATGTGGCAAGTGATCCTAGCTATTAACCACACATCCTACAAGCACACTCAAGTGGTGGCTTAACTAAACATGTCAAATTGTCAAATTGTCAAACTGAGAACTCACTCACCCAAGTATGTAGAATCATATGCTCATACATGATGGTTAATGCATCCAATAATCAAGCAACCATGTATTAAGTGTGAATCACCTCACACAACAAGGTTGGGAGTGTGACACTTGAGCACTCTAAGTGCACAATTACAAAACTTGAAGTACACATGAGTGTCATTACAACATGAAGAAGGATTTTAAAATGAATTTTTTGGGGGCATCTTTTTCCTCTCTTCTCTATTTCTCCCTATCATTGCTCTTCCTTTTCTTTGCCTTCTCTTTCCCAGCAACAGTACACATGTGTGTCTGTGTGTATGTATGTATGAATATATGAATGTATGTGTATGTATACATATATGTATGTATGTATGTATGTATGTATGTATGTATGTATGTATGTATGTATGTATGTATGTATGTATGTATGTATGTATGACTAACTCAAACAGTGTCATGAGACTCGGTCCTTCCTACACCCAAATCAAATTCTATTGATATCTATGTGTTCCTTGTGCTCCCCTCTATCCTCGTGTCTGCTTGTACTAAAAAAATAATGCCTCTAAGCCTGAAAAAAAATGCTCACAACACTCGAGTGATGTCATTTCTCCACGTACAATGTCATTTTGAACCAAAAAAAAACAAATTTTAGAATCTTGTCAATGGATCTCTATCTCAATTTCGAAGGCAAATGATGCTTTGTGTAGCTCATACCAAGCTTTGGAAATCCCACAACACCTATCGAATATATGCTCTCTCTCCAAGCTATGTGCATAAAAATGGTGTCCCAAAGTGTATTCTAGAGCATATGAACCCTAGGTGATGCCAGGTAAAAAAAAAAGTATGTTATTTTGGTGTTTCTGTCTAGCCCTAAAATCCCTAGTTCTCCCAAAGTGTTAACCCTACTTGCTAGATGCCCTAACTTCTCCTAAACCTACCACTTACTCCACAAGTGCAAAATGTGACCTTGCCTTCAATCCAACTTCTTCTTCACACACATCTACTCCACATCTATGATATAACCATCAAGTAGGTACCCTCACATAGGCCCTCATCCCTTGCAATGGCACCGAAAACATGTAATCATGTAGACATGTGACAAATGATCCTAGCTAGCAACCACAAATCCTACAAGCACACTCAAGTGGTGGCTTGACTAAACACATCAAATTGTCAAATTGAGAACTGACCCGCCCAAGTGTGTAGAAGCATATGCACATGCATGATGGTTAATGCATCCAATATTCAAGCAAACATGTATTAAGTGTGAATCACCTCACACAACAAGGTTGGGAGTGTGACACTTGAGGACTCTAAGTGCTCAATTACAAAACTTGAAGTACACATGAGTGTCATTACAACATGAAGAAGGATTTTAAAATGAAATTTTTGGGGGCACCTTTTCCTCTCTTCTCTACTTCGTCCTCTCATTGCTCTTCCTTTTCTTTGCCTTGTCTTTCCCAACAACAATATGCATGTGTGTGTGTATGTATGTATGTATGAATGTATGTATATGTATGTATGTATGTATGCATGTATGTATGTATGTATGTATGTATGTATGTATGTATGTATGTATGTATGTATGTATGTATGTATGTATGTATGTATGTGTGGGTATGCATGTATGGATGTGTGTATGTATGTATGTATGTATGTATGTATGTATGTATGTATGTATGTATGTATGTATGTATGTATGTATGTATGTATGTGTGGGTATGCATGTATGCATGTATGCATATATGTATGCATGTATGTATGCATGTATGTATGCATATATGTATGCATGCATGCATATGTGTGTGTATGTATGTATGTATGTATGTATGTATGTATGTGTGTGTGTGTGTATGTATGTATGTATGTATGTGTGTGTGTGTGTGTGTATATGCATGCACACATGTATGTATGTATGTATGTATGTATGTATGCATGCATGCATGTATGTATGTATGTATGTATGCATGCACGCATGTGTATGTATGTATCTATGCATGCATGTATGTTTGGTTGTACACATGTTTGTTTGCATGCATGTACTCAACCCTTGGCTTGGATAATAATCTACGTGATAGAGGATGGATCATCGCCCAACCATGAGGGAAGGAAATATAAATAAATGCCATATATCATAACACATGTGGCAAAACATAATGCATATTTACATGCCTAACCCTCAGTGTAAGTGACAATTCATGTGATGGGAAATGCACTATCCCCAAACTTTGAGTGAAGTGAATAAAAAACAGTGCATGTATAATGGCATACGTATAAGAACTCAAATCCTTCCTTCATCTTATACAATATGGAAAAAGATTGACAATAATTATCGATGACTAACTCCTCAAACTAAGAGTAAACAACAAGGATCAACTCGTGTGTATGTAGAAATTCACTTATGTGTGTACTGTGAAACGAAAATGCACAAAAGTATTATGTTCCATGAGATGCATTGTATAACTTAAGGCTTCATTAGATTGATGACTGTGATGTGATCATGCAAAATCATTCATTCAAAGTACAAACTTGTCTCTCCTCACGATCTCCATCAACCTCACAACCTCCATCTTACTTATTGATCACTTTACATCATTTTTTTATAGATATAGGAAAATGCACCATCGTAAACCTAAGAGAACATCACAAATCAAAACCTTGTCACTCTCTACGATCAAGAAGAAATAGCATGAGAATCAAGTGGTGTCTAAAAAGTATTGCACTCCCACCTTGATTCATATAAAGTGAACAACTAATAGACTACATATTATTCACATATACCCCCATCATTAATAGCCCAAAAACATGTTATACTTTCAACTCTTAAACAAGAGCTGCCTAGTCCCAAAATTTCATTTAAACTAGGCCAGCGGATTCACTCTATCAAAACATTTAATTACAGTTTTTGAGAATTGATTTGTCAGCATATATTAATATGCCATTCACTTATTAAAACTTCTTTCTAAATTTTGATAATCCTATAGAAGCCCAGGTTCATACTTACTCAACATACATCCAAGTCATTATAAACCCAACCAACGATCACAAACAAAAACAAAGACAGCCATAGCTATAGAGGCTATTCATATGTCACCTTCTACAGACATGTTTTCCCAAAGACATTAAGTGTTATTGTTTAGTGTAGCATTATCTAAGCTAGAGGCATACCACGCCCACACATACTCTGAAATTCTGTGTCACAAGGAATCATTTTTTAATGTTTCGTACACAAATAGTATTGACACCTCAAATTCGTAGTCAAGGTGATTACCACAGCAAGGACATGATCAAGAAAATGGCCCCCACACTAAAAAGTATCTTTTATTACCTTGAAAAATGCAAATGAATTGAGTTAACCATGTTATGCATTATATCTATATTGAGAACATATTCATATACATAACTTGGTCCCAAAATGTTGAATCTATGTTGAATCAATACTTGTTGGACTGTTGGGATTAGGGTCTCTAGGATGGGCGGGACATCAAAATACACATTTCACTTCCAATCAATTAGTTATTAGATGGATCTAGATAAAAAACCAAATTCATCAAAAACAGAAAATGCGCAGTTGGAAGCCCACAGCACTCAGTCACACTGTACAGCCATCCCTTTTTTTTATACTCGTATAAGCGGCAAAGTAGACATAGTGAAACGGTGGGTTGGATTTTCCATACTTAAAAGACTACAATTCCTGGCAAATATGATGCACAATAGTTTTACTGTTTGAAGCCTCAATGACAGCATATGTTCACACATGCAATCTATTATAACTGATTTTTAGAATGAAGAATTTGATGGTTTTGCAATTAAATTGACATCGAATTTCAATGATTGTAACATGGTGCCATGAGTACATTATAATATATACAATTCATAGGCATACATAATTAATTCAGATTAGTATAATATGATGCATCAGATGTCGTGGTATGTAGAATTCATAGATTTACATGATGCATTCAGCAGTGTATTATACGTATTGCATGCTACAGCTATCATCTATGTATATGCCCAAGATATGGAGTATGTAATGAAGTTTTCCCATTTGGTTTTTGGCCGGTGATTTACGGTACTTTATTCGTTCTTTTTTCCTTACTTCCATATCCATATGCAATCCTCGTATGGTTGCCATATGAAAAGCCTATTTACCCTTCAGTTTCATCACTCATTATGTTGACCATGCTGCATATCTGGACACCATCCTCCATTCAACTTCTTGTTTCTCATGATAATCACTATGGATTTTATGTTGTACGGATTTCATTCTTAAATAGTTGCAACCATGTGTATTAGATTTACTTTCATTCCTGCAGGTTGCAACCATATGTATTAGCTTTAATTCCATACCCGAATGCATTCATCATATGGTTGCCATAGAAAAAACAATGTAACATTCCATTCTCTCATGCTTAGTGTGTTGACCACACTTCATATCTGCACCACCATCAGCATTCAATGTCCTGTTTTCCATAACACTTCATATGGTTCAAAAACCTTGGATTATGTTGGAATTCCAAGTATAGCTCTATGATAACCCATAAAGGGCAGAACTTTCAATCATGCAGAAGTAATCATATGAATCTCTCTAGACATCCTGACAACCTCTGATCAACAGTCCTTCCATGTTTGTGATAGCCTGATCATTCTGGAGAAAACCACATGCCACACCAAGTCTTAATGCTCGAAAGTCAATTATGGCAGCACAGTTTCGCAGTAAACTTGCATAGATCTGGAGCAGACACCTTCGACTAAGTTATGCAACTCTGAAGAAAACTCAATGCACATGCTGTAACTAGAGATCCCAAACTAAAAGCCCATTTATAAATCTTCAAAGAGAAGATTGAATAGATTCCTTCAAGCACATCTGAAACCAATATGCAGTAGAATAAAGCGTGTCTAAACAGATGACATACCACAGACAACACAAAATAAACAAAATCAGTGAGAAATATTACCATCAAACATAGCCTCCATCATGAAAGCGATTCCAACAGAAAAAAAGAAAAAAAATTGGCCCCATTTATGTAGCATCATATCTCTGATTTGCAGACATGGATGATCCTGAGAAGACTCCCAATAACTGCATAACGTTTGAATTTGCCAGATATATCTCAGGAAGATCCTTTACAAAGAATAAAGGCACACAATGCATCATACAGAAGCATCCAACCTTTTGTATGTACAAAGAGTGACACTGTAATGATGAACGAAATATTTTGTCTCTGCTGATCATCACGCTGTGCTGTTGCAAGTAGTGTAAGATAACCTGAGTCCTGCAGTGGCAAGATGCATCATTTGCATTCTTCTCGAATGGCACATGTAGTCCCGCAGTGAGTATCATCAAAGGAACTAACCCCTAGAAGATGTGTGTGTAACATAAACCACATCCTTTGAGGCATCCTGCCTTCCAATTGGCCAAAGATGAGTGCACATCCAATGACATGATGCATAGATCCGAGAAGTTAGCAAAAAATTTGACACATGCACTGTGGAGAGTACATGCAGGAAAGCAAAATGAAAAGAAAAGTGTACTCACAAAACAAAAGAATGTGAGCGACTGAAAGTGAGTAGACCAAGAAATGAGTAAACTCACATGAATTAGAAATGAGCTTGCCAAAAGCAAGAAGTAAGCTCTACAAACTTCTAACCAAGTACAAAAGGGGAGAGGTCCTCCTTACATAAAGTTGGAGGAAGCTCTCCAAAGTACATCATATGTGACATGATCCCCCCCCCTTCTAGGAGAATGAATAAATGGTACAAGTCGAATGGCAAGGTATGCAAATACAATGAGATACAACTAAAATAATATTAACTAGAGTGTCTCCCGTTGGAGTTAGACGTCTGCGCAAGCACGCAAACAGCACAAGGAAGAAGAAGCTTGGAGCACAACACACAATACTAAATGTATTACCACTAGAATGTACAAAGATAAATAGCCCGTTAGGGCAATAGGCGTATAGACAAGCCGGGGGGAAAAAACCTCCTAAAGAGGGAAAAAAGTGCCCCGGCGGTCCTAGTGTGTTCACACACATCACTACCTAAATATATCAACAAATCCATGGGAGTGATGCAGTGAACAAGGAGCTTGCACTCATGTATAAAGCCCAAAGCTTTGCGGAAAGCTTCAAACTTCTCCCTAGGCAGAGCCTTTGTGAAAAGGTCTGCAATGTTCTCTTGCGTGGGCACATATGCCAAGCCGATCTCTCTAGCAGAGAACCTCTCCCTGACATAATGATGATGCACCTCAATGTGCTTAGTGCGAGCATGGAACACAAGGTTTCTCGCAACTTCCAATGTGCTCTGACCTTCCGTGAAGATCGTGGTGGCAAAAGACTGACCAACACCCAAATCAGCCATAAGATGTATGAGCCACACACACTAATAGTCGCTGTGAAAGCTTCCCTATACTCAACCTCACAACTGGAAGTGGCCACAGTAGGCTAGTAGGCTGCTTCTTGCTCAGCCAAGATCTGCATGAGCTACCAAGCATGAAGCAAAAACCACTAGTGGACACACGAGTGTCATAGCAATCAGCCCAATCAGAGTCAAAAAAGCATGCAAATCTCGCGGTAGTGATCCCCCCATGCACCTCAATGTGCTTAGTGCGAGCATGGAACACAAGGTTCCTTGCAACTTCCAATGTGCTCTGACTGTCGATGAAGATCGTGGAGGCAGAAGATTGACCAACACCCAAATCAGCCATAAGATGTATGAGGCACACACACTAACAACCGCTGTGAAAGCTTCCCTATACTCAACCTCACAACTGGAAGTGGCCACAGTACTGCTTCTTGCTCAGCCAAGATATGCATGAGCTACCAAGCATGAAGCAAAAACCACTAGTGGACACACGAGTGTCATAGCAACCAGCCCAATCAGAGTCAAAAAAAGCATGCAAATCTGGCGGTAGTGAACCCCCCTTGGGAGAGAGAAAGATGCGCTTAACCCCCTTCCAATGCTTGACACCTAGGCAATGCATAAACCTGCTCATCTGTGAGGCAGCAAACTGAATATCTAGCCGAGTAATGCATAAGTGAATCAAGCATCCAACAGCCTACTGATAGAAAAAACCATCAAATGCATCTCAAGCATCATGAAGACTCAATCAAATGCTGATAGAGAACAGCACCAAATGCATCTCCAGCATCATGAAGACTCAATCGTAAACCTGTCTCCATAGGAGTGGCAATAGGTTTACAGTCTTCAAGGCCAAAACGCTGCAATAATGTGTCAATATATTTCGTTTAACACAAATCCATTCCACCATCAACGTGCATAAACTGAATGATGCAAATGCCCAAAATCAGACATCTCAAATGAGGCATTTAAATCAGCCTTGAAATCAACAATATGCTTCTCATGAGGACGAGTGAGAAGCATGTCATCAACATACACCACAATGATCAGAAGTACATCATTAGCACCCTTTACATATAAGGTGCTTTCAGTTGGACTGTTCTCAAAACCATGTGCAATTAGATAGGCATGTATCTTTTCATACCAAGCACGTGGTGCTTCCTTTAAACCATATAATGCCTTCTTTAACCTGCACACCTGGTTTTCATGCCCTTTCTGCACAAAGCCACGGGGCTGAAAAACGTACACTTCATGCAAATCACGATTCAGAAATGTTGTTTTACTGTCCAACTGATGTACATTCCGACCATGATGAGCTGCAAGTGCACAGATGCTACGAACAGTAGTCATTCGACAAGTAGGAGCAAAGGGTCTCATCAAAATCAATGCCTCTTTCATGTGCATAACCCTTTCCATCAAGCCTAACCTTATACCTATCAACTGTGCCATCGGGTTTTCGCTTCAGCTTGTATACCCACTTAGTGCCAATGGCCTTCTTGCCAGGAGGCAAGTCACATAAAGACAAGGTATCATTTTTCATGATAGCATCATATTCAGATTGCATTGCAGCCATTCAATGTTCAGAATTTTGTGCTTCATCAAACAAAACAAGATCAGTCTCATCACAAAGACTAGGTGCAGCCACAGCATAGCAATCTGATGGAAAAGAGGCACTATGAGAGGCTGAACGAGTACGATATGACAGAGGTGCATCTAATTTGCTGTCACATAAAGTCTGCACCATCCATTTTAGCATAGTTTTTGCCTCCTCGATATCAGCTCTCTCATCAACAAGTGTATCATGTAAATCTGCATCAAAAATGGGATGACCTGCATCATCACATGAAACCTGCAAAGGCTGAGAAGTTTCCTCATTAGGACCAACACTAGACTGTCCACCTATAAAAAGAGGAAGCAAAGTATCATACATGTCTTTGGAGCTAACAGATGTCTCCTTAGTACATGAAAGCAATGGTTGAAAAGCATCTTCCACAAAGACAACATCACGGCTAACCAGAATGTGTTTAGTCTGTGGATGATAAAGACGATAGCCTTTACTTTCATAAGTGTACCCAACAAAAATACATTTTATTGCTTTATCATCCAATTTTCTACAATGTTGTTCAGGCACTAATGCATATGCCAGACAACCAAAAACACGCAGATGAGCAAGAGATGACTTGCGACCATGCAAAGCCTCATATGGAGTGATAGACTGCGGCGCTTTAGTGGGACACCTGTTAAGTGCATATGTTGCACACGTAAAAGCCTCAAGCCAGAAACTATGTGGTAAAGCCTGACTCTTGACCATACACCTCGCCATCTCCATAGTGACATGTTCTTCCGTTCAGCAACTCCATTCTATTGAGGTGTATACGGCATTGTACACTGATGTTTTATCCCACGTTCAGCCAAAAATGCATTAAAGTCAGAAGACATATATTCAGATCATGAAATGTACATCTGTCATCAACAAATTTCACAACCAAGCCAATCTCGACTAAAGCCAAAACTGATAACATATTCTTCTTGATCCTTGGCACAAGTAAAACATCTGACAAAGTGAAAGAACTACCATCAGCAGTAGTCAAAATGATCTTACAAACTCCCATGACAGGAAAAGAGGAGTTTTTGGCGCATGTGACAGTATTCCCTATAGGGGAAGACTCCAGTGAAGAGAGGAAACTACACTGCGAGGTAATATGTTTGGTCGCCCCACTATCAAAGTACAAAACATCCGAGTCTACTGCACACATGCACTGCTCATGAGAAGATGGGTCAAAACTGCAAACAATAGTAAACGCCCATTCTTCATCCTGCACAAGATTAGTAGACTCTGTTTTTGGTGTAGACCAAGCTCCATTGAAGAGAAGAAACTGCACTGCGAGGTAATATGTTTGGTCTCCCCACTATCAAAGTACCAAACATCTGAGTCTACTGCAGACATGCACTGCTCATGAGAAGATGGGGCAAAACTGCAAACAGTAGTAAACGCCCATTCTTCATCCTGCACAAGATTAGCTGACTCTGTTTTCGGTGTAAAGGCCTCTGCAACAACCATTCCGAACTCTTTCTTCTTTGCCTCTTCGGCAACCAGTTTTGGACAGTACTTAATGACATGATCATTTTCTTTAGAGTATTTGCAAAACAATTTTTGCTTTTTTTATTTCTTCTCATCTTTGTCTTCCTTCTTCGATTGTGTAGAATTAGCAGATTTATGCTTACTAGTTGAAGAGCTTCATTTTCCTTTGCCCTTTTGACTAGCCAAGAAAGCTTAATCCGCAACATGCATGATAGACCTGTTTTGCCTAGACTGACCTTCCTGCAACAAAACAGAAACTAACTCTTCAAATGTTAAGGCATTTGGATTGCCTTTCATCATCAAACAAAGAGTAGAAGCAAAACTCTGATATGAGTCAGAAAGACCATTCAGAAGAGTTTGCACAAGTGGACTGACAGGAAGGACTTCACCAGCACAAATCAATTGTTCCTTCAAATCCTTGATCTTTGTCCAAAAACTGTCCATAGAATCACCTTCATTCATGTGCTCACTCTCCAACTGTTTTCGGAGGTAAGCAATACGAGCCTCATTCCTAGCTTAGTACAATGTGGTAAGTGTATCCCAAGCATCCTTAGTTGTTCTGCAAGAGCGAATATGAGAAATAATGGAACATTTGACAGACAAAGCTATCAATGCATGTGCTTGGGAATCTCTACTATCCCAATGAATTTGCTCTGCAGTAGGTGCAATAGAAACCGCAGCACAAACAAGAATCTGCAGAATATCACCATCTTCGACACCTTCTGTAGCAGTTTCAATACGTGCAGTTGTAACAGTTGCTGGTCTGATAGGACCTTTTTCAACACCCTGCACAATGTTCCAGAGTCCTTTTGCAACCAATACATGTCGCATCATATAAGCCCATAACGGTAGTTGGTACCATCCAACTTATCCTCTTCCTTAAGCCATGGCCGGTGACTAAATTACCTTGATGCAGAAAATTGATTGCATCTCAAAAAGTTGAACAAAGATACCCAAACGAAATTCTGTTAAACCTGTAGCGGACTTCGAGACGCTTATACTGGCGAACCGAAACTGGTATATACCTTTGGCACAAAAAGACGAAATAGCTTGCACAAGCACTGCGATAGTGTGTTCGGAGGCCGAAACGAGCTCAAATCACGATTTCGGCACATAAAACGAAGTTGTTTTGGTCTCTGAAACACCCTGAGTATGCTCACTAAAATTCGTGCGATTTTGAGACTGAAACTAGAGAGGTGTCGATGATGCCCTAGATGAAGCGACGACCTTCTCTGATACCAATTGTTGGAGTTAGACGTCTGCGGAAGCACGCGAAAAGCACAAGGAAGAAGAAGAAACTCGGTGGATGATAGAGCAACTCTAAGCTGCTACTTACTTGCCCAATAGATAGGTAGCCAAGCAAGAATATATACCCAAAAGTAGATAGTCGAAAATAAAGATCACCATCCCAATCTGAATCTGAATATCTAGCAAGTTCGGTGCTCCCTTTGTACCAAAGACCATGATGTCTGGTGAGGGCAAGGTATCGAAGTAATCTCTGAAAAGCATCCCAATGTGTATTACGAAGCTGATGTGCAAACTGACTGAGTATACCTATTGCACATGCAATATCGGGTCTCGTGTTTGCCAAGTAAAGTAAAGAGCCAACAAGTTGTCAATAAGTATGCATATCCACTAATGATGATGAGTCCTTCACTATGAGCTTGATGTTTGGATCAAGTGGTGTAGTTACTGCGAGACACTGGTCCATGTTATATCTGGAAAGAAGATCAAAACAATACTTCTGAGGAACGAATTATACCTTCTTTCATCTCTCAAACTTCCATGCCTAAGAAATAGTGAAGTAGGCCAAGATCTATCATGGAGTAGTCAAGGTGAATCTTCGTGATTATGAATTGGATGCGTTCATCATCTTAACCTATCAGAATCAAGTCATCTACATAGAGGATGATTATGGCAATTAAGGACTCTTTCTTATATATGTTTAGGTTAGCATCAACACTCCTCCTTTGAAATCCTTTAGGTTAAACGAACTTATGGATCTTTTCATACAAGGCCCTAGGAGCTTGCTTAAGTCCATAAAGTGCTTTATGAAACGAGTTACATGATCTTTCTTTCCTTTGATCTTGAAACCTTCAAGTTGTTCTACTATACATATATGTCTTCTTGAAGATCACCATTTAGGAAAGCACTTTTGATGTGAGACACTGGTCCATGCTATATCTGGAAAAGAAGATCAAAGCAATACTTCTAAGGAACGAATTATACCTTCTTTCATCTCTCAAACTTCCATGCCTAAGAAATAGTGAAGTAGGCCAAGATCTATCATGGAGTAGTCAAGATGAATCTTCGTGATTATGAATTGGATGCGTTCATCATCTTAACCTATCAAAATCAAGTAATCTACATAGAGGATGATTATGGCAATTAAAGACTCTTTCTTATATATTGTTTAGGTTAGCATCAACACTCCTCCTTTGAAATCCTTTAGGTTAAATGAACTTATGGATCTTTTCATACAATGCCCTAGGAGCTTGCTTAAGTCCATAAAGTGCTTTATGAAACGAGTTACATGATCTTTCTTTCCTTTGATCTTGAAACCTTCAAGTTGTTCTACTATACATATATGTCTTCTTGAAGATCACCGTTTAGGAAAGCACTTTTGATGTTGAGTTGGTAGATTGGCCATTTGAATTGGGCACTCAATGCAAGAATGACTCTCATGGATGTAAATCTTGCAATAAGAGCAAAGGTTTCTTCATAATCAATGCCCTGCTTTTGCTTGTATACTTTAGCTACAAGTCTTGCTTTGTACTTGTCCAAAGTACCATATGAGTTATACTTAACTTTGTATAGCCACTTAACTCCAATAACTTGATGATTCATAGGCTTTGGAACAAGTGTCCAAATGTTGTTCTTGTCAATTGCATCCATCTTTGTCAGCATAGCTTCTTTCCACTCAGGTTGACCTTGAGCTTCTTTAAAATTGGAAGGCTTTGAAATTTGTTGAAGTTCGTGTATAAGAACATAATTGACATACTGGTTTTGTTCTCGTTGTTGTTTCTTGATGAGCCTTTGAGATCTCCTAGGTTGGTGAGAAGTACTTGCTTCCGAGTTTTGCTTAGAAATAAATGTGTCGTCCTCTAAAATGTAGATGGATGGACTCAAACTTGAACTTGGATCTTTGGTTGAGTACTTTGAAGATTCATCAAAAATGACATCTTTTGAAACGGTGATGAGCAATTCTCAAGATCATATTGTCTATGTCTTAAGCTTCTCACTATAGCTAATGTATAGATGTTTCTAGGACTTAGGTTGCAACTTATGTCAATCTTCCTATGGCACATGTACGAATCCTTCACTTTCAAACACTCAAAAGTAGTGGACATTGGGCTTGCATCCATAATAGGCTTCAAATGGAGTCTTATTGTGTAGTGCACTTGTGAAACTTCTATTGATGATGTGAACTGCGGTGTGTACAACTTCGGCCTAAAAGTTGAATGGTAAGGCTTTGTTGTGAAACATAGTGCGTTCTATTTCCATGACACTTAGGATCTTTCTTTCAGCTACTCCATTTTGAGATGGAGTATGAGGTTGAGTGACTCCCCTCTTGATGCTCTTTTATTTCAAGAAGTTATCAAAGTCATGGTTGATGAATCCACCACCTCCATCAAATTGAATGGTCTTAACTTAACCTGATGTCCCCTCTTGTTCTCAGGTTGATAGACCCATTCTCTGAAGTTAAAAAAGTGTATCTTCCTTAGACTTGAGAAAATAGATCCATATGTATCTGGTGTGATCATCTACTATGAAAAAGAATCAGAGTGATCTACTAAGCAATGGGGTATTCATTGGTCCATAGAGATCCATGTGGACTAGGCTTAGAGGGTTGAAGGGTTCCTTGCTTGGGTGGAAGCCTCTTTGGGAACAAGAGTCCTATGTTTCTTTCCTTAAATGCAAGCTTGGTCAATATCGTGCACTTACCCAATCTTAGGTACTCCCTTAACCATTTGAGATGCATAGATTTTGGTAAACTAGGATATGTGTTCATAGTGTTGGTGCCACAAAGTGGAAATTGACTCCTGAGTAAGAAAGCATGAAAGCTTGTACAAGCCTTTATCCGCAACTCCTTGGGCTATAATGTCCTTAGCCTAGGATCAATCACCTTTGTTGATGCGTTGTCAAAGAGAACTTGTTTGTGATGATCCGTGATTTCATTGACGGAGAGGAGGTTCATACAAAGGTTTGGTACAAAAAGTACGTTTGACAAGGATTTGCATTCTTCCCGGTGGTTTGTAATTTGTACTTTGCCTTTATCTCAATTAGAAGACTCTTGTTATTTCCTAAGTAAACTTGCCTTTGAGGTCTTCTAGCTCTTGAAATGACTCACGATCTTTGCACATGTGAGATATTATACCACTATCAAATATCCATTCTTATGAGAAGCTAGAAGTGATTAGGGCATTGGCATATGTTGAGATAAAGAGATCTTCACTCAAACAATGTGATCTATGCACTGAGAACTTTGTTTGATTCTTGGAAGTCAAGAATTTAGAATTATTCAGAGAAGTTCTCGATATACCCTGATTTTCCACAATAATTGCATGTAAAATTTTTGGACGAGTCTCTAGAGCATTGTTAGAGTGATTACTAGAGTTCTTAGCTTTGTTGATTGGACCTTTACCTTTCATGGCTACTTCTTTCGATGTTGAATACTTTGCTCACGAGTCTTGGAGGAGCAAAAGTCTTTGCACTTCCTTCCAAGTTAACACTTGATCTCTATTGTGAAGTGATGTCACCAAAGCCTCATAAGACTTAGGAAGCTTATATAGAAGCCTAATAGCCATATCTTTACTTGATACCTGTCTATCACACAACGCGAGTTTGCGTTGGGTCACCTTTGAAAGTGGCGATGATCTTGGTGATTGGATCTTGGGACCTACTGGAGAGGTTATGGAACTCTGCTTCTACGAAGTAAATTCTAAAGGATGTCTTATCCTCATAGTGATCTTGAAGTATTCTCCAAGCCTAATGGAAAGTCTTGCAAGATGTAATATGCCCTTTAGTTAACTGATCACGAGCTCGCAATAGTTGTCCTAGAGTTCACTTATCTTTTAAGTTCCAAACATTCCATGCAAGTCACTATCCTTATCAATCTAGGATTTTGTAGCATCTACTACTCCATACAACAAGTTTGTATATAAGTGCATCCTAATCGTATCCTTCAACAAATTGTAGTTTGTTCGATTCAACCCCTCATCCTTGGGCATGAACATAGGCGTAAATGATGGCAAGTAAAACATATTTGAAGACGTTTCGCTCGAAACGGAGGACATTGTCGTCATTGAAAATAGAACTTCACAAATGGATCACCACACTTGCAAAATGAAGTCGACACCAAAGTTTGAGAGAGGGAGGGGGATGTCATGGACACAAAGAAAACGATCCTAAACCTTAGATTTCATGTCACTCTATATCTCATGATTGGTTGAGAATTTGAAGAAACCAATGCCGGAACATGCCAAAACCCCAAGATCGACTATCTTATCTATTTGCTGAATTCTGACACCTGAAGGTCTTGCTTCTTGATGACATCATCGATGACATCATCAACTCGTAAACGCCCTTGAACCGCCTTTGGAAAACCTATATAAGGAGGGGTTGGCCACATACATACTCAGTCTTGCCAATGCCAGTCTTGGGAGCTCAAAGAGTCGTGACCACCAAGTAAGTACTTTCCAAGTTCCAGTTCCAATTATTCTCTTGATCCTTGTTCTACTCTTGTCTAGTCTAGTTCTTGGACATCCTTTCTTGTCCTCTTGTAATATCGTAGTACAAGATGTTGTCAAGTTATTCCTTGTACCTAGTTCATCTCCCTAAAGGGAATTCTTGTAATCGAGATATCTTGTTTCATACCTACAGTCCCGGGTTGTGGGATCTCGTGTATCATCTCTAGTCCAATTATTCATACCTATCAGTCCTGGGTTGTGGGACTTCTTGTATCGGCTACATATTCTTGTATTATTTCCCCTATGTGGGTGATCTTGTAATCGAAGGTATAATTCCGAAATCTTGTCTAGTCTAGTCAGAGGGCACAATCTAGTGCTCCTCTGACATTTTGGCAAGACTACCTTCATCAAGACTAGGCATAGGCACCATGGAGATTATTCGTGAAGAAATGTTTTTTGCACTTAAAGTTATTCAACAACAAGTCTACGAGATAAGCGAAAACCAACAAAGGAATCAACAACAAAATATTCAAGATGTAATCACAAACCTTCAAAAGCAAATCCAAGAGCTTCAGATCATTGTAAATCAATTTTCTTCAAGTATCCCCATGACAACTAACATGAAGAAAAATCCAAAAGTGAGCATGCATGAGAAATTTGATGGGACAAGATCAAAGTTTCAAGGATTTTTGCAACAGGTGAAGCTATTCATAAGGATGTAACCAGATAGGTACCCGGATGATGCTTCTCAAGTAGGACTCATAGGAACTCTATTATGTGGTTCTTCTCTTTCATGGTTTGCACCTATCCTTGAGAAGGATATGGATATTTTGCATGATTTCAAGGCCTTTATTCGAGAGTTTAGATCTTCGTTTGGAGATACCAATTGTTCACGTGTTGCCGATTTTGAGTGTGACAATAGATTGTTTGAGAGAAAGCAAGAGAAGAGATTTCTGTTCACGATCGAGAATACAAGTTTACCTCAGTTCCTCAACATATGTTGAAAGAATCTCAACCAGAACCCATGCAATTGGATAACATTAGGGTCAGACGACTTACACCAAAAGGGAAAAAAAAACATCAAAAAGACAATGGATTATGCTTTTTTTGTGGAGATCATGATCATGTGGTATCCAAATGTCTTAAGTAGAAGAAGCAAGTTGGAATTAGGACTTCTACAATCACCATCTCACATAAGAAGGATCATCATCAGAATCAAAAGAGGAATACTACCTATCATGAGAATCATGGCCTTGATTCTGTACCTAGATATACTACAAATCCTTTCCAGTTTCATCATGGATATCCATCATCATCATGTTCCAGTACCACATATCAAGAACTCTACAAAGACCAAAAGCTATGAAGATTCAAGTTCTGGAAGATCTAGGAGTCACATAACCGCTCCTCGTGGAACTCGTTGCTTGAGGGGGAGGTGATGTCATGACCACAAAGAAAACCATCTTGAACCTTAGATTCCATGTCACTTTCTATATCTCATGATTGGTTGAAAATTTAGAGAAAGCAGTGTTTCCATTGCATGTGAAACGTACCAAAACCCCAAGACGGTCTATTTGCTGAATTCTGACACTCGGAGGTCTTGTTTCCAATTGATGACATCATCGATGACATCATCAACTCGTATACGCCCTTGAACCTCCCTTGGAAAACCTATATAAGGAGGGGTTGGCCACATACATACTCACTCTTTCCAATGCCAGTCTTGGGAGCTCAAGGAGTCGTGACCACAAAGTAAGTACTTTCCAAGTTCCAGTTCCAGTTATTGTCTTGATCCTTGTTCTACTGTTGTCTAGTCTAGTTCTTGGACATTCGGTCTTATCCTCTTGTAATCTCATAGTACGAGATCTTGTCAAGTTATTTCTTGTACTTAGTTCACCTCCCTAAAGGGAATTCTTGTAATCGAGATATCTTGTTTCATACCTATGATGGGATCTCGTGTATCGTCTCTAGTCCAGTTATTCATACCTATCAGTCCCAGGTTGTGGGACTTCTTGTATCGGCTACATATTCTTGTATTATTTTTCCTATGTGAGTGATCTTGTAATCGAAGGTACAATTCCGAGATCTTGTCTAGTCTAGTCAGAGGGCACAATCTAGTGCTCCCCTGAGGGGGGAGGGGGTTAGAGCCCTTTGAACACGGTGACACCTTTGGGAGATGTAGAGTAGTCCAAGATGCACTAAGAGACGTCCTTTGGGGGCTTAGAATAGCCTCTCAAAGCACACATCTTGATGTTACAAACATAGGGCACTTAGTACCAAATTGCAAATTACAAAAGGATGCTTGTGTTTAAAAATGCAATGGTAGACATGCCTCCACTACTTTACTCCAATTGATATGGACAGTAGTTTTACAAATTAGTAAGCTAACTTTTATAACGGTTCATGGAGTAATTCATGGAATAATTTCAATAGTTTAATATGATTCCCTGAATACACGGGTGAAGACCACGCAATGTATTTGTACTCTTCACGTGAATGAAAAGGATGAGAACTAGTCAACAAATTCTATGGAGATCCCCACTGTAGATATATACTATGTTGAATATTTGTGGACATAGGTGAACTCTGGTTTTAGAGCTTAGTTGAAAGCAGAAAGCGTATAGAGTTAGTTCATACGCGTGATATAAGCACTTATGTCATATGTAAGCAAGGAACAATTCTTTCTTTCTTATAGATTTACGAATGGTGGCAACCTTCATAAGGCTTCTTCTCTACAAATGTGGAGAAAAGGGTGCTTTCTAGCTCTTCATATCTCTCTCTCTCTCTCTCTCTCTCTCTCTCTCTCTCTCTCTCTCTCTCTCTCTCTCTCTCTCTCTCTCTCTCTCTCTCTCTCTCTCTCTCTCTCTCTCTCTCTCTCTCTCTCTCTCTCTCTCTCTCTCTCTCTCTCTCTCTCTCTCTCTCTCTCTCTCTCTCTCTCTCTATGCATATCATGTTTGTATCTCACCCATTGAGCATATAGAGTGCATACCCATAGCACCCCACACCCTTGATGCCAGCTACTATCCCTCCTTTTATACCCGTCTGTAGTACTCACACTTTATTTTCGTTTTGGATCACAGTGGATTGGATCATACTGATGTATATGTTTTGTCTCATAGGCCGATTTTGGCCTCTAATAGACGTTAAAAAGTCTTTCTTTCTCTCTCTCTCTCTCTCTCTCTCTCTCTCTCTCTCTCTCTCTCTCTCTCTCTCTCTCTCTCTCTCTCTCTCTCTCTCTCTCTCTCTCTCTCTCTCTCTCTCTCTCTCTCTCTCTCTCTCTCTCTCTCTCTCTCTCTCTCTCTCTCTCTCTCTCTCTACGGACAAGCTAAGTCACCTTATCTCTCTATCAAAGATCTCGTGGCCAGAGCTTCAATTGTGATCGCTTGTGTGTCTCCTTATGTCCATTATGTGCTATGCCTCGAGAGACCACCCCTACGAGCAAGGTATGTGCAGATGAGCGTTAAGCCCCCTCTCTGTCTCTTTCTCTCTGAGAGGATGGAGAAGAAGCTGCAGTGGAGATGACGCTTCACTCACAGGATGTGGAGGGGTGTCTTCCCCACTACCAAGGGGTGATGTAGCTATGGCCTTGTGTCTCACTCCACCTCCTCCATCGGCTTCGCAGACAACATTGTACTTCACTTCGTGCAGAAGCTTCCAAAGAAAATCCTTTCAAACACTTGTCAATGCTTCTTTAGTGCAAAGAGCGGTTGAAGTGCAATGTTTGTTCCGCCATCAATATGTGAACCCAGCATTGCTCTATGACATTGCCAGTTATATTGTGTTGGAAATTAGGTAGGCCCATAACGAATTCCACAGGTCCCACAAGTCAAGGATTTACAACACAGATTCCAGCATCTTCCGAGAGTTGACAAACATGAACATACAACACTTAATCATACAATGATGAGACAAAGATAGAGAGAGATTAGACAACATGTTCAAAGTATTACGTAAGCCACTGCTTACTCACACCATCATATATACAAATATCAATTTACAATGTGGGAGTTAAAACCTCAACCACTCTATGTGAACAGAAATAGATGGAAGAGTGTATGTACAGAATTTACAAGAATATTCAGACGTAGGTACAGAAATCTGAATATGTATGAGATGTATGATCTCATAGGTTGTAGAAGAGTGTTTATGAGTGACAGAAAGAGGAAAAATCAGTTTGAAACTGATATTCAACAAACCCTAATCTGAATTTAGGCTATGGAAGACCCTAAATATAGGACTCCTTTAGATATGGATGCTACCGCCTCCATAAGCTCTGTGTGCATAAAGAGAATATGTACCTGAATAGTTAACATAAGATGCAATCTTATGTTAAGCTCCATCCAATGTCTTTGAAGTACTCCATAATCTTCATGTAGAAGACAATCTTCAAATACATCATGTAGATGGATGATCCACATCACCAAGCTTCGGATAAGTAAGTCTTCTCCATAAGCAAGAGTGTGAGTACACTCTTCTCCAAGAAAAACTCCATGGCTGCTCCTAATGTGCTTCAAAAGCTACTCCATAGCTGCCCATATGTGCACCATGGCTGCCCCATGTGTGCATCAGCACAACCACCTCCAAGAGTGACCAAACAATGGTGTTGGGATAACTCAACAAGTGACTATAGTCTTGATTATATAGGCCTTCAAACCTCATGCAAAAATCCCATGAATAAAGCTCAACGATTGGAAAAAAATCAAGATCGCTACTGAAAAGCTAATCGTAAAAGTTTGATTGCTTAAAATAAAGGTGATCTTTGTTTTTTAAAGCTATCGCTTAATATAGCTTTTAACGAGCTTTTTAACTTATAATTTTGCTCAACTTCAATTAGGGTTTTCTCCCACATGTGATCTTTGATGACTTAATGTCCTATACCATTAGAAAGCTCTCATCAAGCTCTTCAAGATAGGATCATAAAAATTCTACCCAAATTTTGTCCCAAAAATGACTAAGTACCAAAATTAGGGTTTCTGCCCTAATAGGATTTTGGACTGATGTGACATTGATTTCCAACATATTGCATGAGCTCGTTGGTGAAGAATGAGATCTTTTCAAAGGACATGGTGATTCTGCAAGCGGATATGGTGATTGGCAAAGTGAAGGAAGTAGCTACGGAGGTTCAAGCAGAGAGAAGAATTTGCACGCTATGCAGAAGGGATAAGGAAAGGCGATCCCCCTTACACTTTTATCTACTGTAATCACCCTTACACTTTTATCTAATGCTATATGGTGTGGAGTAGGTACTTGAGGCCTTTCTGGCTGACCCACCCAGGACAAGAAGATTAAGATGGGCAATGGTGGGTGCGGAATGATTGTCGCCCTTGGTCTCGATTTGAATGCTCTTAATGTTTCTACTTTCTCGAGCTACATAGCATGCAACCTCTATAGCCCAAAGGAGCTCGTAGTTCTGATCCGTCGAACAGATGGTTTTATTGTTGGTAAGAATGGCATCAATGGAAATACAAGAGTGAATCCAATTGTCATAAAGATTAGAATCAACCATAAATTATCAAAAATAGTGGAAATGGGCCTTAAAGATGACGAGTGAGCATTAAAAGCACCACATGATGCAATAACCACTCCAAGGGATTCTGCAAGCGGATATGGTGATTCGCAAAGTGAAGGAAGTAGCTACGGAGGTTCAAGCAGAAAGAAGAATTTGCATGCTATGCAGAAGGGATAAGGAAAGGCGATCCCCCTTACACTTTTATCTACTGTAATCACCCTTACACTTTTATCTAATGCCATATGGTGTGGAGTAGGTACTTGAGGCCTTTCTGGCTGACCCACCCAGGACAAGAAGATTAAGATGGGCAATGGTGGGTGCGGAATGATTGTCGCCCTTGGTCTCGATTTGAATGCTCTTAATGTTTCTACTTTCTCGAGCTACATAGCGTGCAACCTCTATAGCCCAAAGGAGCTCGTAGTTCTGATCCGTCGAACAGATGGTTTTATTGTTGGTAAGAATGGCATCAATGGAAATACAAGAGTGAATCCAACTGTCATAAAGATTAGAATCAACCATAAATTATCAAAAATAGTGGAAATGGGCCTTAAAGATGACGAGTGAGCATTAAAAGCACCACATGATGCAATAACCACTCCAAAAATGAGTGTGTTTATAAACACTTAACATGATGATATGCATCACAAATGCTAAGAATGATTTCGTAAGATCGTGAAGTACATCCAATAAAACATTCAAGGGAAACGGTGGAGAATGAGAAAGAGTGATCGAAAGGGGTAGGAAAATGGATGAATGAGAAGGTGGAAGGATGGCAAAATGAGGTCTAAAGGGTATAAAGATTGATGACAAAAGCTTCTCTCAGTGAGGAGAAATCAAAACCACCTACAATCAAGCACCACCACCACCACCACCACCACCACCACCAAAATCCCCACAATCACCACCAAAATGCCCACCAAGATCTCCACCTATTGCTCCGATAGTATATAGAGAGTACATGCGTGGAAGCAAAATAAAAAGAAGAGTGTACTCACAAAATGATATGAGTATGAGAGACTCAAAGTGAGTAGATCAAGAAATGGGTAAACTAAAAAGGGACCAAAAATGAGTGCAAAGAGCATGAAGTAGGCTCTATAAGCTTCTAACCAAGTACAAAGTGGAGAAGAGGTCCTCCTTATATAGAGTTGGAGGAAGCTCTCCAAAGTACATCATATATGGGATAATTCCCTTTGAAGGAGAATGAATACAATGGTACATGCAAATGGCAAGGTACCCAAATACAATGAGATACAACTAAAATAATATGAAATGGAGTCTCTTAGATACAAAATGGAGATGCACTAATGTGGATACAAATGGAAATGAAGTAGAAAAACTCATGTCATCAACATACAGAACCATGCTGCGAATATGCATCTGAAAGATGATCAAAAGACGAGAATGTTCATAAGGGACCCTTCATATAGATCCTCTACAAGAGAACTCATACATATGTACACAATGAACTCCATACACAACAACATTCAACATGCACAAGATACGACTATGAAGTTATAGCAGTTTGCAGACGGCCTAAGGTTCAACAAAGAAGACACCTTGTGCCGGTGAAAAATCTCATGTGTATTTGACCTTGATGCACATAAAAGTAGCCTCATATTACCTTGCTCCTATGGAACCAAGTACTAAGATCCTTACAAGCCTTCAAGTCCCCTTGCCCATGTATTTTCACAGTGTGTCTGGTATTCCTGATAGCCACGGGACCAGATCGTAAGGCACTTCAGCTTGCAGTATTTGAAAACTTGGAATCAGCAGAGGGCACTTCTTGTACAGAGCAGTTATGCTCCACCATAGCTATGCGACCATCCAATTCCTATTTCTCTGTTGAAGTAGTGAAACAATCTTTTACAGGACAGATCAATAATTCTCCTTTGGACAAAATAGTGTGACTTAAGGCACCCACTACCCTTCATTAATTGATATTTCTATTAGTCCTCTGTCATTCTTTATGTTTTTTGTTATTGGGCTAGTGTATTTTGCTACTTTTTTTGTGTTTGGGGTGGCTTGTATGCCTACCGAATTCGTGCCTCTGTGTGTGTGTGTGTGTGTGTGTGTGTGTGTGTGTGTGTGTGTGTGTGTGTGTGTGTGTGTGTGTGTTGTTTTTTTTTGTTGTCTCTTTTTTTTGGGGGGGTAGGGAAGGGGGGGATGTGAGAGTGTGTGAGTAGATGTATCGATTTGAATGTTTTTCTAATGTGTTTTTTTCATTTTCAAGCACTATTGTTTTGCACATGGCTTTTGTTCGTTTTTGGATGCTCTATTTTTACCTTACATTCTCACATAAATGGTTGCTCCATTTGACCGAGTTGTGCTGAAGATTTTGGTTACATAAGCAAATCTCTTCAAGAACTGACAGAGTAGAAGCTGTTGCTACTTGCTCGCTCCTATTTCTGAGCAAAGATCCCCAAGAGATCGCGTTCTTTCTTGGCCAATGCAATTCCATTTATGGTATCAAGATTCTTGAAGATTTGATGCAGAACAGCTAACTTGGTGGCAACTGCATGGAGATTTTTGATGATGTACATGCCTCAGACCCAGAGCAAATACCTTCTTCGCCTCATCATTTATCCACAAGCTCTTCAGTTTCTCCTTGTTGTTCTTTTCTTTGTGCTGACAGGAGGATTTCCTTCCCTGCAATGAATGTTCTTCACAGTACTGTAGCGTATGATGGAAATGTATTTCTTTACAGAAATACCACAGTGAACCAGTATTTGTTTCTGCAAACAAAAAAAAGGGGGGAGGGGAGTATATCTTCCACTATCCAATGCACTAGCAACATAAAGAATTAATATTTCACAATAAATTGCACATATTCAAATTGTAAAAAATTACCTGGACAAGCTTGTTCCACAACGGTACTGCAGGTTTTATCATTGGAAAAACTCACTTGTGAACACTCAAATTTGATTGCGCCCTGAGCTAGTAGGCCCATCAGATGCCACATTGGATTTGCATTGCTCTTTTAGCTTAAGAACTGTAGCCCTGATCTCCATTAATTCCACTTTTGACTGTTCATCCCTCGTTCTAAGCAAATTGTCCAAATACCATGTGAATGTTGCTAAAGGGGAACCCACAGAGCCATCAATTGGATGCTGCACATAGTCCCCAAGAAGCTCAGCTTTACAGTGCAATTTTTTTGTTACAATACATGTCAAACATCCTAGAAAATTTGCTGCATCGCATGACATCCAGGTAGCTAGCACTGCAGCAGCAAACCTGGCGAAGTCCTTAGGCAGGAGGAGTATCGTGATTATCATGAGAACTGTAGGGTACTGTCTTCTCAGCAAAGAGAGAAGACCAGAAACTGCTTCACAATGGAGTTCTGGCTTAAGAAAGAGTGCACAAGATTTCACTAACTCTGAAATGGAAATAGGAGAGAGATTTTGCCACTCAGCAACAAGCAATCTCCACAAATACTGCTGCTCAGAGCAGTCCCATAACAGTGAGTGTTGTATGAGAGTTTGTACACGTGCAAGTGGTGCCCCAGCTATTAATAGCTCTTTCAGACTAAGCTTTAATTCCAGCTTGGCAAAATACGATGGATCCATAGTTGAAACCAGTAATTTGATTACTTCTTCATCCCCTGTACACAAATCAGGAAGGTAGTTAAAAATCAACGAGAGAATGGAAAGAAGCCTTGGAATGCTCCATCCTAGGCATATCTTCAGATCCTTTATAAGCCAATGCCTAAGGTCATCAGCTTGTCCTTCAGATATACCATGTCCATGGCTGATATCAGTAGAGTCATCACAATGGAAGCCTTCTACAGAGACACTGCCCTTATTATTGAGCCCCTTCAAAAACTTTTTATAGGCCATAAAGCACATTGAAATAGCAGCATCTTCCTTTGACTCGACTGGACAAACCAGCTCCACAGCTTGCTGTAATACATTTATCTCCTGAAATGCCATATCATTTAGTTCCTTCCTTAGCTCCTCATGCCATGTAAACATTGATAATAATGATATTTTTCTCCTACTCCCATCTGACTGCTTCTCATGTTCTTGAGAGTACTGACTTACTTGTCTAGGCTTTGAACCCATGAGAGATGTGGTCCTAAAGGTGGTCACATACTCTGCCAACCTGCAGCTATAGCACAAAAGACGAGCTCCAACATCAAAACCCTGTGCATGCCAGGATAAGAGCATCTGCAAAAGTTTTGGATGAAAAGATTGGGTATATGCACGAAAAACTACAGAAGTAACAGACATTATCTCATCCTCTTCAAGAAGATCAGGAGAATATCCATGAAGCGGGACACAAAATCCAATATCGTTTCTCTTCAAAATATTGGTAATATCTCTTGCCAGTGTGTAAAAGTTTCTATCATCAAGATTCTCCCCATTATCTGTCCCTTTTGATTTAAACAAATTGAGCGATAGAAACTTCTGAAATGCCACAACAGCCTCCTTGTGTGATCCTTGTAATAACACAGAAAGATCATCATGTACTTTCATAGCAGCAAATTTTTCCTTCTTGAGGACTGCACTTGATATTTCTTTGCTAAGAAGGTGCTCTGTCGACAACTTCGGAAGAATGACATCTTGACCTTGTGAACAGGTATCTTCTGAACCTATTTTTTGTCTTTTGCAGGGAGGGCTGCCTACAGAATGATTCTGAAATTCCATATTCATCTGTCCTGCAGATTCTGAAGTCCTCAATTCATCTGCATGATTTTCAAGAGTATCCTGTTTTGACTCTATATTGGGAGGTGCCTCAATTCTTTTTGAGTGTGTACTTTGTACAGCAATGACGGTGGTTGAAGAAACTTTGGACATGCCTTTTGCTTCATGGCAATAAGTTGGAAAGCACTCAATCAGCTTCTTTTTCAGAGAAGCCGCTAAATGAGGGCTAGATGAAAGGGACACTAATGACTGCACAACCCCTTTCTCTATCAGGATATCGATGGATGCTGTCACCCCACACCAAATAAGGTCTTTTCTACCAGGATCGTAGTGATTCATGCACAAGAATAAAAATTCTAAAAGACAATGAGTTAATCCCACGTACTTGGGTATAGAATTGACCATCAAAAGCAAAGCAGGCTCAATGTTCATCAAATTGTCTGTTTTCTTCATGAAAAAAAGCCAATCATAAAATAATGCCAGCTTGGCATTAGCCTCTACATGATGACTTTTGCAACACTTCAGAAGCCATCCTATGACCGCCCACCTTGGAATAATGTCAGATTGGAGAATTTGGTTTGGTGGATGATGGGCACAACAAATAAATCGTATAAGATCACACACCAGTGTCTCACTTTCTGGCGTATTTAGGAACCGTTGCACAAACCAAGTCTGATATCGTTGCTGAGCTCCCATTTGAACATGAGTAAGTATGAACCTGATATATGTTTCCATCTCTGGAGTTAAACGAGATGTTAGGTATCGGTTTGGTGTGCGCACTACATATAATTGAGCTATATCTGAAAACCCAATCGCATTAAATGCAGAAGGGTTTGATAGAAGATCTTTCCATATAGATTCGAATTCTCGGATGCATGCAACATCCTGGAGTAGCCGTACAAGGTCCCGTCCTATTACAAGGCAATCCTGGAAACGTTCTCGCAGGATCTTCACGCAGAAAACGATCTCATCATGTCTCAATTCAAGAATATCAGGGCTTTTGGACATGAAGTGATCTGGTAACAACCTAAGAAAAGTGAATAGGGCACCTGTAAGAACTGAAGAATGATCAACAAGCCATGTCCAATTGCTGCTGAAAATGTTCAGCATTTGACCAGCAAGCCAAACATTCCAGTGACTTGTATCTCCACCAACAATACGACGCAACAAAGAGAGGCATAATGTATCCACTTCTGCTGCGGCAAAGCCAATGAGTTCTTTGACCAACCAGAGAAGATGATGTCGGGGTTGATCAAGAAGTTTTAGATAGGATTCTTGCACTAGACGAATAAGGATAGTTGTGAATCCAGCATATCCATCTCTTGTGGTAGCTGCAAGATGCATCACATATAATTGCTGTGATTGCTGCTGCGTCAAAATACCATATACCAAAGCTTGATTCAGTTTCACAAGGTCTGCTGGCGTACGTGAATGCAGTTGAAAAGGGGGCTTCAAATGCATTTCTAAACTGTTGAATGATTCCAGCAGAGTAGCTTCCAGCTCTTCTTCTGCATCAAAAGGGCCTCTTCGGAGAAGTAAGCTACCTGTTCCCTGATTTCGAGGCTGTTCATGCTTGATATTGGTGCCGCTGACAACCATTTTGAATAAGTCATATGGCGTTTCTCCAGCTCCAAGCACTCAGTTTCCATAAGTTGTGCCTCATTTTATCAAAAGCCCAGTGATCGAACTTCTGTATCGAAATCTGAAAATTCAGAAAAACGTACAATCAGATTATTGTTCCTAATTAAACGAATTGATGATACAATAAAGACTAACAAAGAGACCGTTGACAGCATCGTTTTTTAATGAAATACCGATTCAGAAGAGACATGAGCTATAAACTCAATTAAAATAGAAAATAGTGTCATCTTCTGTTGTCTATTGCGTGCATTCCTCGACTCTTCGAATACAGTGCAATGATGAAACGATGGGCAACAACTTAAGGCACAGAACTGCCATTCAAACTCGCACTGTCTCTCTATCTCTGAAGTTATGCCTACAGTAGCGTACTTGCGACCATGTTTATATATGGAAGCAAAGACCTGAGTCAAGAACATTGCATCCCACAAGCAAAGAAGCAAAGGCCTAAGGGAGTCAAGAACCATGACCAGCTATAGAAACTTTCTTTGAATAGAAGAATGTGATAGAAGAGGTATACAAGGGTGTGATGGAAGAGGTGTACTTTCTTTGGAAACTTGATTCCTTGCTATACCAAAGGAAAATTTACCATCCTTAATGAACTCGAAATTGTAGGGAAAGTATCAACCAAGAGGATAATAGAGAGGTGCCTCAAACCTAAGGTATCCTAGCCTCAACTCATTAAAATACATTTTTAAAAATATTTTGATAAAAAAGTTTTAAAAACAAAAAAAGAAAAGAAAAAGAAATGCTGATATATTTAGGTAGTGATGTGTGTGAACACTCTAGGACCGCTGGGGCACTTTTTTCCCTCTTTAGGAGGTTTTTTTCCCCCGGCTTGTATACACGCCTATTACCCTAATGGGCTACTGATCTTTGTACATTCTCTAGTAATACATTCAGTATTGTGTGTTGTGCTCCAAGCTTCTTCTCCTTCCTTGTGATGTTTGCGTGCTTCCGCAGACGTCTATCTCCAACAATTGGTATCAGAGCAGGTCGTCGCTTCATCTAGGGCGCCGTCGACACTCCTTTGTTTGCAGTCTCAGAATCGCACGAATTTTGGTGAGCATACTCAGTGTGTTTCCAAGATCAAAACAGCTTCGTTCTGTGATGCCGAAATCGCGATCTGAGCTCGTTTCGGCCTCCGAATGCACTATCGCAGCGCTTGTGTAGGCTATTTCGTCTTTTTGTGCCAAAGGTATATACCAGTTTCTATTCGCCGGTATAAGCGTCTCGAAGTCTGCTACAGGTCTAGCGGAATTCGTCTGGGCAGTTCTGTTCAACTTTTTGAGATATAGTCAATTTTCTGCATCAAGGTATTTTGGTCATCGGCCATGGCTGAAAGCAGTGATGTATTCCGTATGTTGGTTGTTGAGGATAAGTTGGATGGTACCACGACATGTATTGGTTGCAAAAGGACTGTGGAACATTGTGCAAGGTGTTGAGAAACGTCCTATCACACCTGCAATCGTTACAATTGTAGGTACTGAAGCTGATGTAGAAGGTGTCGAAGATGATGATATTCTGCATATTCTTGTTCGTGCTACGATTTCTGCTACACCTACTACAGAGCAGATTCGCTGGGATGGCAGAGATGCCCAGGCACATGCATTGATAGCTTTGTCTATGAAACGTGCCATTATTCCTCACATTCTCTCTTGCAGAACAGCTAAGGATGCTTGGGATACACTTACCACATTGTACCAAACTAGGAATGAGGCTCGTGTTGATTACCTCTAAAAACAGTTGGAGAGTGAGCAGATGAATGAAGGTGATTCTATGGACAGTTTCCTAACGTAGATCAAAGATTTGAACGAACAGTTGATTTCTGCTGATGAGGTTATACAAGATAGCTCACTTGTGCAGACCGTTCTGAATGGTCTTCCTGATTCATATCAGAGTTTTGCTTCTACTCTTCGGTTGATGATGAAAGGCAATCCGAATGCCTTATCATTTGAGGAGTTAGTCTCTGTTCTATTGCAGGAAGATCAGTCCAGGCAGAACAGGTCCATTATGCGAGTTGTAGATCAAGGTTTCTTGACTAGTCAGAAGGGCAAAGGAAAATGGAGCTCTTCAAGTAGTAAGCAGAAATCTGCTAATTCTGTATATTCGAAGAAGGAAGATAAAGATAAGAAGAAATCAGAAAAGCAGAAATTGTTTTGTAGGTATTGTAAAGGGAATGATCATATCATAAAGAACTGTCCAAAAGTGGATGCTAAAGAGGCAAAGAAGAAAGAGGCTGGAATGGTTGTTGTAGGGGCCTCTACACCAAAAACAGAGTCTGTTAATCTTGTGCAGGAAGAAGAATGGGCATTTACTACTATCTACAGTTTTGACCCATCTTCTCATGAGCAGTGCATGTCTGCAGTAGACTCAGATGTTTGGTATTTTGAGAGTGGGGCGACCAAACATATTACCTCGCAACGCAGTTTCTTCTCTTCACTCGAGCCTGCCCCTACAGGGAATACTGTTACATGCAACAACAATTTCTCTTATCCTGTTATGGGAGTTGGTAAGATCATTTTGACTACTGCTGATGGTAGTTCTTTCACTTTGTTAGATGCTTTATTTGTGCCAGGGATCAAGAAGAACCTGTTATCAGTTTCTTCATTAGCCAAGATTGGCTTGGTTGTGAAATTTGTTGATGACAGGTGTACAGTTCATGATATGTCAAATGGCGATGTGATTATTGCTTCTGGAATTTTATGTCATGGGTTGTATAAGCTCATAGACTATGAAAGATCTGTAAATGATTTGGCATGTGCAGTAAATGATTCTCAGGCTATGTCAGATGCAAAGCTTTGGCATGCACGCTTTGGTCATCTGAATTTTGCTAGTTTGCTACGCCTGTAGAATGGTGTCCTCTTTGCCCAAACTTGAGGCACCTAGAAAACATGTTTGTGAAGGCTGTATTTTGGGCAAAATGCAGCGTTCATCCTTTCCCAAAAGATGGTTCAGTTCGGGCTACTCAGAAATTGTAGCTTGTACATAGTGATGTCTGTGGTCTTATGCAGACACCTTCTTTTGGGAATTATCTTTACTTCGTGACTTTCATCGATGATTTTTCCAAGCATGCATGGGTATATCCATTGAAGGCAAAGTCCGAAGTGTTCATGTGCTTCAAACAGTTTTTGGTTTTGGCTAAAAATCTATCAGCATGTAAAATGGGCACCCTCCGTTCTAATCGAGGGGGGGAATATATGTCTTCTGATTTTAATGTATTTTTGGCTGAACGTGGGATAAAACACCAGTGTACAGTGCCATATACACCTCAACAGAATGGAGTTACTGAACGAAAGAACAAGTCACTCATGAAGATGGCGAGGTGTATGGTCAAGAGTCAAGTTTTACCACATAGTTTCTGGCTTGAGGTTGTCATGTGTGCAGCATATGTACTTAACAGGTGTCCCACTAAAGCGTTGTAGTCTATCACTCCATATGAGGCTTGGCATGATCACAAGCCATCTTTTGCTCATCTTCGTGTTTTTGGTTGTTTGGCATATGCATTAGTGCCTAAACACATCGTAGAAAAATGGATAATAAAGCAGTAAAATGTATTTTTGTTGGGTACAGTTCTGAAAGTAAAGGCTATTGTCTGTATCATCCACAGACTAAACGCATTCTGGTTAGCTGTGATGTTGTTTTTGTGGAAGATACTATTCAGCCATTGCTTTCATGTACTAAGGAGACATCTGTTAGCTCCAAAGACATGTATGATACTTTGCTTCCTCTTTTTACAGGTGGACAATCTAGTGTTGGTCCTAATGAGGCAACTTCTCAGCCTTTGCAGGTTTTATGTGATGATGCAGATCATTCCATTTTTTATGCAGATTTACATGATGCACTAGTTGATGAGAGAGCTGATATTGCGCAGGAAAAAACTATGCCAAAATGGTTGGTGTAGACTTTGCGTGACAGCAAATTAGATGTACCTCTGTCATATCGTACTCGTTCAAGTTCTCATAGTGCCTCTTTTGCATCAGATTGCTATGTTATGGCTGCATCTAGTCTTTGTGATGAGAATGAGCCTGTTTCGTTTGATGAAGCACAAAATTCATAAAATTGGATGGCTGCTATGCAATCTGAATATGATGCAATAATGAAGAATGGTACTTGTTCTTTATGTGACTTGCCTCATGGCAAGAAGGCCATTGGCACTAAGTGGGTATACAAGCTGAAGCGTAAACCTGATGGTACAGTTGACAGGTATAAGGCTAGGCTTGTTGCAAAAGGTTATGCGCAAGAAAGAGGCATTGATTTTGATGAGACCTTTGCACCTACATGCCGTATGACTACTGTTCAGAGCATTTGTGTACTTGCAGCCCATCATGGTTGGAATGTACATCAGTTGGACATTAAAACTGCATTTTTGAATGGTGACTTGCATGAAGAAGTGTATGTTTTTCAGCCCCATGGCTTTGTGGAGAAAGGGCATGAAAACCAGGTGTGCAGGTTAAAGAAGGCATTATATGGTTTAAAGCAAGCACCACGTGCTTGGTATGAGAAGATACATGCCTATCTGATTGCACATGGTTTTGAGAACAGTCCAACTAAAAGCACCTTATATGTTAAGCGTGCTAATGATGTACTTCTGATCATTTTGGTTTATGTTGATGACATGCTGCTCACTGGTCCTCATGAGAGGCATATTGCTAATTTTAAGGCTGATTTGCATGCCTCATTTGAGATGTCTGATTTGGGGCATTTGCATCACTATTTGGGCATTCAGTTTATGCAAGCTGATGGTGGAATGGCTTTGTGTCAAACGAAATATATTGACACATTATTGCAGCGTTTTGGCCTTTAAGACTGTAAGCCTATTGCCACTCCTATGGAGACGGGTTTACGTTTGAGTCTTCATGATGCTGGAGATGCGTTTGATGTTGTTCTCTATCAACAGGCTATTGGATGCTTGATTTACTTGTGCATTACTCGGTCAGATATTCAATTTGTTGTCTCACAGATGAGCAGGTTTATGCATTGCCCAGGAGTCAAGCATTGGCAGGCGGTTAAGTGCATCTTTCGCTACTTGAGTGGTACTCGGCTACTTGGGTTGTTTTATCCCAAGGGGGGATCACTACTGCCAGATTTGCATGCTTTTTCTGACTCTGATTGGGCTGGTTACTATGACACTTGTGTGTCCACTAGTGGCTTTTGCTTCATGCTTAGTACCTCATGTATATCTTGGTTGAGCAAGAAGCAACCTATTGTGGCCACTTCCAGTTGTGAAGCTGAGTATAGGGCAGCTTTCATAGCTAGTGTTGAGTGTGTGTGGCTCAGACGCCTTATGGATGATTTGGGTGTTGGTCAGAATTCTGCCACCACTATCTTCACTGACAGTCAAAGCGCATTGGCAATTGCGAGGAACCATGTGTTCCATGCTTGCACTAAGCACATTGAGGTGCATTATCACTATGTCAGGGAGAGGTTCTCTGCTGGGGAGATCAGCTTGGCATATGTGCCCACGCAGGAGAAGATTGCAGACCTTTTCACGAAGGCTCTACCCAGGGAGAAGTTTGAAACTTTCCACAAAGCTTTGGGCTTACTTTCTTTTGTGGAGTGATTTCCACATAGCTTGTAACTTCCTTATACATGAGTGCCAGCTACTTGTTCACCGCATCACTCCTAGGGGGGATTTGTTGATATATTTAGGTAGTGATGTGTGTGAACACTCTAGGACCGCCGGGGCACTTTTTTCCCTCTTTAGGAGGTTTTTTCCCCCCGGCTTGTATATATGCCTATTGCCCTAATGGGCTAATGATCTTTGTACATTCTCTAGTAATACATTCAGTATTGCATGTTGTGCTCCAAGCTTCTTCTCCTTCCTTGTGATGTTCACGTGCTTCCGCAGACGTCTATCTCCAACAAGAAAAAGCTACACCGACCTATTCTCCACAAGAGCTAGTTGTGTCAGTGGATCAAGGTAAAAAAGGGAGTGAAGAATCCAATCAAGACTCGAGAAGTTTGTTACAATATGTCCTAGAGGGTTCTCTACCATAGGCATTGATCTTGGCCCCAAGGAAGATATCAACCCATAGAGACCTTTAAACAAAAGGAGTCAAAAGTATGGTTGGATCTTTGGAGCAAGACAATGGTGTATGAATTCTCACAGGAAAGTCAACATGTCCATCAAGCCAAACATTGAAATATTAAATGGTCCTATAGAGTAAAATGGAAACATGAAGAAGAGAAGATATGGATCTCTAAGGAGACAATGTCACATAATCCTAGCAAGAGGTGAATAAACCACATCTTAAGAGAGGGGATTATGAAGTAATCCTCAATCATGGCTTTTGGGGTTAATGGACTCAACCCTGGGAGGAGGTCTACCAAGTTATAGAGAGGGTCAACAAGTGAGCATTGTGGACTATGCTCAATATAAGGGGGAGGGAATGTCACATAGTCCTAGCATGAGGTGGACGACCCACACCGTAAGAGAGGGGATTAGGAAGTAATCCTCAACCTTGGCTTTTAGGGGCAAGTGGTTAGCCCATCTTACTCTTAGCTAAGAGGTTGTGAGTTTAATTCCCAACATTGGTATCAAAGCCTATTTGAGGAACTTGGGCAACATGAAGGTAGGAAACCTCAATCGTGGACTCTTGGGAAAGCATTTGACCATCGATGAGTCTAGAACTAGCTTCAGATGAAGGTGCATGGGCAGTTGGGCACCAAAGGAGGGTTTGGATAGGTCCAAGCGTTGAAATCTTGGGTTGGTGGAGGCACTCAACCTTGGGAAGGGGTTTGCCAAGTTATAGAGAGGGTCCACAAGTGAGCATTGAGGATTGTGCTCAATTAAGGGGGAAGAAATGTCACACAATCCTAGCAGGAGGCAGATGAATTACACCTTAAGAGAGGGGATTAGGAAGTAATCTTCAACCATGGATTTTGGGGCAAGTGGTTAGCCCATCTTACTCCTAGCTAGGAGGTTGTGAGTTCAATTCCCAAAAGACAAGTCGATCCTTTGACAAGAAACAATACGAGTGGAAAGGGTACATAATCTTTTGGGTATCACTCTTTTCAACAAGAAGATCAAACTATCAAAGGTAAAAAAATTTGGCATTCATGTCACAAAAAATTGAATTTCAAAGCTTTTAGCATTCACTTAAGAAAAAAACAATCAAGAGTTGTGTGCTCAATTATTCACAATATTTTATAGACTAGCGGAAGAGTGGAAAAAAAAGTGTTAGGTCATCTAGCAAGAAAGATGCATTAAAGGTAGAGAATGTTACATACCCAAAACCTAGGGCAGGTCTAGATCTTATTTAGTCCTTTTCTAAGGTGCATGAGCTAGCACCTACTCTAGGGTCTTTCGCCTACAAACTCATTTTCCATAGTGAAGAAGCATCTAATGTTATCATATTTAGGTACTCATGTGTGTGAGCACACTTCAAAATTGTCTTGCACTTTCTTTTACCCCAACTTGTATGTATGCCCATAAACCTAAAGAGCTATTTATCTTTTTTCATTCCACATAAGTTCTTTCATCCCAACTTATATATATGTCCATAATCCTAAAGGGCTACTTATCTTTGTTCATTCCGCACTTAGTAATCCACTCTATGTTGTGCTCCTAAACTTTTACTTCTTTCTCACGCTATTTGTGTGCATTCTTCATTTCCAAACTCCAACAATTGATATCATTGCAAATCATTGCATCTTAAGGCACTTCATTGGCACACCCACACTCTCTTTATCACATTGCTAAAAATTTTGGTAAGCATACCCAAGAGAGTGTAAACTTCAAAACTACTCTAAGGGTTTTGTGTAGCTTAAAAATCGATTCAAACTTGTTTCGGCATTTGAACACACTATCATAATGACTATGCATGCAATTGATCCTTTTGCACCAATTTTTGTATGGTTTTCTATTTTCTAGTACAAGAATCTTTGAAGTTCACTATAGGTCTAGTAGATCTCCATTGGGTAATTATGTCCAAATTTTTTGCAAAAAAAAAAAATTATCTAACATAAAGGTGTACTTATTAGCCACAACTTAGACACTGATGTATTTCACATTGGTTGTTAGGGATAAGTTGTATGTTTCCAACTACCTATTATGGGTATACATTATGCACCATGTATAAAAGGGAGTGGAATATTGTGCAGGTGTTGAAATATGACATGCCCTAGCTACAAATATTCAAAATGTAGCTTAGGGAGATGGTGTTGAGGATGTTGCATGTTTGAGTTCTAGTATTGTTCCTATTTTGAGTCCTTTTCCAACTCTAACTTTGATTATGTCAAGTACACCACTAGCAACCAACCACCTGAGCCACTGCATAGTAATGTTGATGCTATGGTAGAGATGCACATGCACATACCTTGAATGCTTTACATTTCAAGTGTGTCATTATCCCTCATATTCACTCATATAGAATAGATAAGGATTCTTAGTATAATCTTGCCACATTATGTTAAGAGAGAAATGAGATCATGTTGCTTAACTTGTTGTCTCACAGATGAGCAAGTTTATGCATTGCCCAGGAGTCAAGCATTGGTAGGCGGTTAAGCTCATCTTTCGCTACTTGAGTGGTACCCGGCTACTTGGTTTGTTTTATCCCAAGGGGAATCACTACCGCCAGATTTGCATGCTTTTTCTGACTCTGATTGGGCTGGTTGCTATGACACTCGTGTGTCCACTAGTGGTTTTTGCTTCATGCTTGGTACCTCATGCATATCTTGGCTGAGCAAGAAACAGCTTACTATGGCCACTTCTAGTTGTGAGGCTGAGTATAGGGTAGCTTTCACAGCGACTATTGAGTGTGTGTGGCTCAGATGCCTTATAGCTGATTTGGGTGTTGGTCAGTCTTCTGCCACCACCACCTTCATTGACAGTCAGAGTGCATTGGTAGTTGTGTGGAACCCTGTGTTCCATGCTCGAACTAAGCACATTGAGGTGCATTATCATTATGTCAGGGAGAGGTTCTGTGCTGGGGAGATCAACTTGGCATATGTGCCCACGCAAGAGAACATTGGAGACCTTTTCACGAAGGCTCTGCCTAGGAAGAAGTTTGAAGCTTTCCGCAAAGCTTTGGGCTTACTTCCTTTTGTGGAGTGATTTCCACATAGCTTGGCACTTCCTTATACATGAGTTCAAGCTCCTTGTTCAGTGCATCACTCCTAGGGGGGATTTGTTGATATATTTAGGTAGTGATGTGTGTAAATACACTAGGACCGTCGGGGCACTTTTTTCCCTCTTTAGGAGGTTTTTTTTCCCCCGGCTTGTATATACGCCTATTGCCCTAACATGCTACTTATCTTTGTACATGCTAGTGGTAATACATTCAATATTGTGTGTTTTGCTCCAAGCTTCTTCTTCTTCCTTGTGTTGTTTGCGTGCTTCTGCAGACGTCTAACTCCAACAATTTGCAAACTCAGTGCAAAATGAAGAGTGGGAATTTATCACACAATGTAGTTATGATCCATTAGTTCATGATCGTGATATGTCTATGAAATCAAACATTTGGTACTATGAAAATGATGCAACCTAACAATTTACTTCTCAACTCGGTTTCTTCATCTCGCTTGAGATTGCCCCCAATGGGAATGCTACCATATGTGTAAACAAATCCTCATATTTTATCATGGGTGTTGGAAAGATTATCCCTATTGCTTCATATGGTAGTAGATTCATTATTTATATGTGTCAAGGATCGATAAGAATTTGTTATCAATGTCAACATTAGCCAACATTGGCTTTGTACTAAAGTTTGTTCATGACAAGTGTACTCATATCTCTCTAATGGCGATAAAATTATTGCATCTTATACGTTGTTTCATGGGCTATATAGGCTCACAAATTATGGAAAATCTATGGATGATTATGCATGTGCAATGCATGATTTGTAGGCCATCTCAGATGCAAAACTTTGGCAGGCATGTTTTGGTCATCTGATTTTTGCTACTTTGCAATGCTTGCAAAAGTATGATATGGTGTCCTCTTTTCCTAAAAGTGTATGCGAGTTCTTTGTTTTTTCAGATGCAATGTTCATCCTTTCCTAAAAATGGTATATTAAAATTTGAATGTAATTTGGATCTTGTTGACAATGATGTGTATGGTCCTATGCAAACACCATCCTTTGGAAATCACTTATACCTCATGAATTTCACTGATGAACTTTCTAAGGATGCATGGGTCTACCCACGAAAGTCAAAGCTTGAAGTCTTTATGTGCTTCAAATCTTTCTTGGTCATGGCTAAAAAGTTGTCAAGTTGTAAAATGGGAACCATCCATTTTGATCGAAGGGAGGAGTATCTGTCTTCTACATTCAATGCATTTTTGGATGAGCATGGGATAATAGAATGGTGTTGCTAAGAAGAAAAACATGTCTTTAATGGAAATGGAAAGATGTATGGCTGAAATTCAAGCATTGCCACATAGTTTTTTGCTTGATCCATAATGTGTTGCATATGTATTTAATAGTTGTCCTATTAAGACATTACAATCTGTCACTCCTTATGAGGCTTGACATGGTTACAAGCCATATGCTGCTCATCCACATGTTTTTTGGTAGATCATCATATGCATTAATGCATAAGCAATGATGCAAGAAATTAGATGATAAGGCTAGGAAGTGTATTCACTTTGGTCATATGAATTTCTCTAATTTGGTTCCCCTACATAAATTTGAAATGGTTTCCTCTTTGCCCAAACTTGAGGCACCTTCTAAAAGTTTATGTGAGGGCTGTATTTTTGGTAAAATACAATACTCTTGCTTCCCCAAAGATGGTTCCATTAGAGTTGCACATAAATTGAAGCTTGTTCATAGTGATGTATGTGGTCCTATGGAAACACCTTCATTTCAGAATTACCCATGTGCTTTAAACAGTTATTGGTTATGGCTGAAAATCTGTTAGCATGTAAAACGGGCACCCTCCATTCTAGCCAGGGGGAGTATATGTCTTTTGATCATTGTGCAGTGTCATATACACCTCAAAAAAATGGACTAATTGAGAAGAAAAACATGTCTCTCATAGAAATGGCAAGGTGTATGGTCAAAATTCTAGCTTTATTTCATAGCTTCTAGTTTGAATCTATTATGTGTGTAGCATATGTACTTAACAGGTATCCCACCAAATCATTGCATTCTATCACTCCCTATAAGGCTTGGCATGCTCACAAGCCATTTGTTGCTCATCTACCTATTTTTGTTCATCTAACATATCCATTAGTACCTGAACAACAATGTAGAAAATTTAATCATAAGGTAGTGAAATGTATTTTTGTTGGGTGAAATTTCAAAAGCAAAGGCTATAATCTATATCATCCATAGACTACATGCATTCTCCTTAGTCATGATGTAATTTTGTTGGAAGATGCAATTCAGCCTTTACTTTCATGTACTAAAGAGAAATCGACCAGCTCAATGGATGTGTATGACACTTTTCTACCTCTTTTTACATGTGGACAATCAAATGATGCTACTAATGAGGCAAATTCTCAACCTTTAAAAGTTTCAAATGATGATGCAGATCAATCTATTTCTGATAATTATTTACATGATGCACTTATTGATGAGAGACCTAACATAGAAGAGGCAAAAATTATGCCTAAATGAATGGTGCAAGATTGGCGAAACATCAAATTAGATGCACCTTTACCATATCGTACTCATTCAGGCTCTCATAATCCTTATTTTGCATCATATTATTATGCAATGGCCGCCTCTAGTCTTTATGATGAGAATGCATGTAATGAAGCAAGGCATTATTACCACTACAAGCTAGATAGATAACTCTCCTCCCAACCTTATGCCTCTATATATAGAGCTCTCCAAGGGAGTGACCTCTACGGTAGGTAGATACTAAACATCCAATAGTAAGCCATGCAACTACATGTGTGCCAAGTGTCTTGGTTAACTCGAGTTAACTCAAGTGGACGCTTCTAGAAAGCTCTAAAACTCTTAGGGAAAAACACTCTCCCACGAATCTCATAGGATGTGAACCTGAGACCTCCTCCTTCCTATCCATATGAATTAACCACTAGGCCAAGCACCATTGCTTGTTTAGAGAGCACATGCACCTTTGCTTAAGTCCACCCTTGAGACTTTGGCTTTACAATAGAATGACCAAGCAATGTCCAATTTCAAATATGTCTGAACCAATCAGATGCTCATGTCATAAATTTATCTTGCAACATTCTAACCCCTTAGAAAACATTTTTGTTCTTGAAAATAGATCTATATAAAAAATTGTAGGCATACCCTCAAGCCTATGTTGTAACTAAGAAGAACATGTTTTATCTCTATGGTGGGGTTCACCTCATATTCTATATGAATATAGGGGAATCTACTTATCTTATTCCTACCCAAACACCATTTGGATTTTCACTTGAAAAGCTAAACCTAGTGCAAAGTAGGGAATGAATGATAAGGGTGGATCAAAAAGTATCTCTGACCAATTCATTGTCTTCATTCTATGTTATTTGGGCACTAACATGTGAAATGGGTGGATTCAATATAGAAGTCCATTTCTGGGAATCATTAGTGCATAGACTTAACAATTGAGGTGGGATAGAGGGTTTCTATCCCTATGAAGACTTTGAATATTTTTACTTATTTTGAATTTGGTTTGGAACTATAACTTGAGGTTGATCCAAACATCTAACTTGTTGAAGATGAGCTAGTTTTTTTTTCTTTCATGTGAACACCTCTTATCAAGAGGGTAATCTTAGAAAAGCTCTTACCTCTTTTTCATTGGCCAAAGAACCTCACCTAGTTGTATAAAGGGACCATGTCCTTGTTTTTAATGTAAGGCTCATCCATTGTTTGACTCATGCATAGGAGAGCTAGAGAGTGTGCTATCCTTATCTCTACTTATTTTCTTAACATGCCTACCTGTCTATCTGTGTATGAGAGTGTCTTCTCACTCTTTCTCTCTATCTTCAATCAACCTATTATTTGTTGCACAAAACTTCCACACATGGTATTAGAGTGTGTATGAGAGTGTCTTCTCACTCTTTCTCTCTATCTTCAATCAACCTATTATTTGTTGCACAAAACTTCCACACATGGTATTAGAGCTGGAAATGCATGCCAAAAAAGGTTCAGAAGGGTGCAAAAAAAAAATTGTAATGTGTGGATAATATATCTGTTGTGCATGATCCCAAGGAGATTTTGGTTGCTTAGATTTGGGCATATATAGTGCACTAGAAGCTGATGAAGGATGTTGATAATCAATAGGGGATTGCCAATGTTGTTGATGATTAGAATAAGCTGAGGGAGGGAAGTCATAGGAAGCCAAAGGAAATCCTCTTAGAATCATGTGCAGTCATTAGGAGATGTCAAATCCCACTTCTTAAATTTCATGATCTATTTGAAGCTTGAAGATACGCAGATTCAGTAAATGAAGAAAGGTTGTTGTTGCATCTCTCCCCATTTCCTCTCACTTCTATGTTTGGCATACATCAAAAGGATGACGGTGTACCATGGTCTATTCTTATTATCAGAGTATTCGTCTTGCTATTCTCTATTTTTTATGTCCTTCCTCTTATGCTCATGGATGGTATACACATATGCATTTGCCCATGAATTACTACACTTGCTTTGCCACATCTCCTTGTTTGAAGTATGTCTCTGACTATAAATTGTTGCTTCATTGACATAAGCAACATTTGAAAGTTTACAATAAATGAAAATGTTATGGTACAAGTCTAGGTACATGCGCATGGAGGTTTGCCAAACAAGCAATGAATGCAAGTTTTGATTAACTACATGAAGGAAAGGGATACGTATATTGATAATGAAGATATTGCATTCTTATGTCATTGTTGTGCCCCTTGTTATGAGCTTTAGAATTCATTGATAAACAACAAAGAACATATATACTTGTAAGCATGCAATGCCGACCATCACACAAACTGAATGATATTATGGATATGAGTCCTTTTTTTTATAGCTTAATGGGACTACAAAATTCCCCTCGTTTTTTAGCGATAAGACCTTCCCTTCACAATAAAAACTCTAGAAATAAAATTTGTAAGGAGTTAGCAATTGACCTTGGACATTCTCCAAGAGTTAAGACCTCTCCAATATGATTGAAAAGCCTGTAGATAAGTTTAATGGCCAAGTTTTCCACACATGGCAAATCAAAGTCAAGGGTCACTCATGACTAAGCAACTATGGTCTATCACAAAACCACTTGCTCCAAACAAAACCCTTGAGCATAGAAGAGGGCTACCACATTTCACTGAAAAAGATGAACAAGCACTTGGTATGTTAGTCACCTCCCTTGATGATAACTATGTACATTTCTTGGATGATTGTGCTACCACAAATCAAACATGGACTACTCTAGAGCAAAACTTTGGAACTATTTCTAGAAACTCTGAAATAGCACTTAAAATGTAACTTTATCCTCTTGCCATGTCTTAGGGAGAATACCTACTCTTGTAAACAAGCAAAAGAGTATTCGTACCTGATTGGCTTATGTGCAATGCCCCATTGAAAACAAGGGTCAAGTAGCCATCCCACTCAAAGTTGTTCCCAATGATAATTATGTGCAAATTTCAATTGTTCTAAAAGAAAAATGGCATACCTCTAGGCTAGAGGATATCATAAACTCTCTACAAACATGAAAATAAACTCAAAAATCATGATGAATTCACAACAAATGCCTTCATTTGAGCTACAATATACACTCATTGTAACTACTCAAATAATCTTTCAAAAGATAGTTTTCAGGTCAACCCTTGTAAAATATGTGGTTGAATCAATCATGCTACAAAGTATTGCTGTCTATGCAACAACAACAATAACAATGGAAACAACAATAGCAGCAAAGGAGTTTTCAAAAGGTATAGTAACATCAATATAGCAGAGGAGACAAGTGAAGAAGAAGAAGAAGCTCAAATCAATTTCACCTATGATGATGTATTGTAAAACATCCCCTTTGTACCATCCTCATTGGATAGGCAAGGACTTGTACCACCAATGAGTTTGTTGAAGGAAGGATATAAGCATTGTACCACCTTCTTTCTACATGGTAAGGAAAATATGTTTGTACCACCCTAGCTTAGTCGTGAGGAAAGGATAGTCTCTAAAGAGCTATGTACAATCAAGCTCAAGGGGGGGATTGTTGGAGACGAGCTAGGTTTTTTTTTCTTTCATGTGAACACCTCTTATCAAGAGGGTAATCTTAGAAAAGACCTTATCACTTTTTTGTTGGCCAAAGAACCTCACCTAGTTGTATAAAAGGACCATGTCCTTGTTTTTAATGTAAGGCACATACATTGTTCCACTTGTGTGTATGAGAGCTAGAGAGACTGTTATCCTTGTCCCCCTATATGAGAGTGTCCTCTCACTCTTTCTCTTTGTCTTCGATCAACTTGTTCTTGTTGCACCAAACTTCCATATAACTCAGATGTTTGTATCATGGTTCAATTCCAACCAATGTTTACTTTATTTTTCACATGATTGAAGGACTACTTTGTCCAAATAGTTTTGAAAATCCTATGTAAAATGTAGGAGTAAGCGTTCCTTAAAATTTTGTTGAACCTTTACTAGAAAAAAGCAAATTCTAAGTGAACTTTGTCCGACTTAGGACACTTTTCTCAAAGGCTTTTACTTTAAGTACATGGGAATTGGCAACCTTATGAGCAATTGCTAACTTCTTTTCTATAAGAGTGTGTTGAACTCTATAAAAATTTTTGGATTTGTGCTATTAATCTTGAAGCAAACTCAAATGGGTAAGTCATATTAGACTTAGCATCTTTGAGATTGAATAGGTTCTTTGTACAACATCAATATGGGATGTTCAATTTAGTTATCTCAACCAATTAAACCTACCCTTTACTAAAATGAATCAAATACTTTATCTAAGCTAGATCCAAAGGAGTTGGAAAGCGAGAAGGAAAAACAAAAATCTATGCAACCAATTCTAACTTCTAAGATCCTCAATTTGAATGAAGTCAAACTCTGGGTGACTTGTTTTCAAAGCATTGAAGAATTTTATTTATCTTTAAGAAAAGTAGACTAGATTCTCAAAAAGATTATTGGAGTAAATCTCGAACATCATTCAACCACTAGATACTAGTGTGGCATTCAACATCAGTGTCTCGAGCTACCAAGTTTTATTGATGATGTTTAGGTTACTCAAAATACTGATGCTTCCTCCATGACCAAGTTAATCTTTCTTTTGATCAATCTCATAAGAATTTCTTTCTTTGGAATGCAATTCTTATGCATTACTTTGAGTCAAGAGATTTATTTCACCGAGGAACACTATGAACTTGGTGCTTAAAATAGTATGTCTAACCTTGGTTGAAAGGATCTTTATCTTTGAACCTAGACTTGATTCAAATATTTGATTCGGAGACACTTTGTAAGCTTCACTTCTAATTTGAATGTGAAATTAAAAGTCTCCTTCATTTCTTTGTTCTTTCTTATAGTGTTTTAAGTACATTAATTGTATGTAATTTCCCATGAAAGGACAACTTAATTGATGCTTTCTAAGAATCATGCGTTCTTTTCTTTTTGGCCATCAAAGAAAAGTTCTCAAAATGAGTTGGCACTTCACGGTCCCATACCAGTGGATAGTTTCTCCAATCCATAAAAATACATCTTGCTTTTTGGCCTTCTATCTATGTTTTTAGAATGATCTCTTGATCATTTCTAGTGATCCTTTCTCTAATCCTTGTTGATGCCAATTTTGAGAGTTAATATGAAGGTGTTATATCCTCTTTGCTCACCTACTAGTTTTTGCAAGGAACTTTTTAGGCAAACTATCTAGGGTGTGTCTAGTCCCTGTACCTTTTTATGCCTTGATTTTTGGAAAAATCTAATTCCAAAATTCAATCCCTCTCAGGATTTGATGATTTAAGAGGTAACTATCATGAGTCATTCTTGAGCTTTATTTCCCAAACTTGGGCAGAATCTATAATAGTTTCAATTGCAATTTTTTGGAGAAGCTCTTCCATGTCTGGTCATATCCTATTGACTAAGCGATGATGATAAAGAGTTATTCTTTATCTTAAGATCTCTTTGACTATCTAAAGCTTATTAGTTTACCCTATAGATTTTTCAGAGGCCTTCCCCTCAACTCGATTCGGACCATCCATTAATGCCTTTTAAATTCCAAAGCGAAGAATCTCTTCAAGGTTGATACACCTTTGTATTATGTCAATCTTTTGACTTGAGTATCACTATTGATGGTTTGGAGAAGAAGTTTTATTTTCCAACTACTATGGAAAATTCTATTTTTCAAGTACTTGAGCTTTGATTACTCTTAGGTAATCAATAACATGAGCAAAGGACTCATCTTTGAGTTCTTCGCAACTCTTGAATGATCCATGGTAAAAACTCGAGACTGTTGGGCAATACTATGGAGCTGTATTGCTTGATTTGTGTTCACTTTGTTAATGTCAAACTAAAGGAAAAATATCACCGTCAAATTTTGACTTTCATTTATACGTAATATTATTCTTTTATGAGATTTCTTGAGCTTGAAACAATAATTATTTCATTGGCCAATCTATTTTTGCTTCTCATATACTTCAAACATGTTCGTACAATCCCACTTTGGATGTATAAGTTTATAAAATACAAGAGTCTTGCTTCTCTAGTGTACAATATTCATAATATGAACATGTTAGAAATAATGGAACAATGGAATAGATCAATAGACATAGTTGAGAAAAACACAGACAAAGAAAGATGCAGACAGAGAGATAGATAACTCGAATTCTTAAATTGCCAAGAGTAATACAACTACAAAGATGGTGTTGTCCACCTGTACGCTCCCAATATGGAGCTTAGATGGCGATCTAGATAGACTCTAGATGAAGTGTTTACTAGTGCACAATGATATGTAAAGATACACATGAGTCATGCTTATATAGCTTTTACAATGGGAGTTGACATAGATAAACATAGTTTGGAGAGACAAAATAGTCAACAAAATAAACAATCTGACAATATCTTCATGAACAAAAGTCCTACCATCTATGTCCCATGGACCGGGGGGATAGGCCCTCCAGACCCTATAGAAGGGGGCGAGCCCCCTTGTACACTCATCTCCATTAAGGTTTTATGGGCAAATTGTGTGGTGCCACAAGGCCTTTATTTTTGCCTTGAATGGAAAACCAAAGGCCCATAAGTTTATGCCTCACCTAACCTAATGGTTAGGCTCACAAAGATCATTTATTACCATCAACAATCACACACAAAATTCATCTAACTTGGAAGTTATGGTCCACAAATGCTTGGTCTCTCACAATGGCTTCTCCTCATAATGGGGGACATACAAATTAGAGCACCATGGATCATTTGTGGTCACTTGAAGGTGGATTATTGAGTATATTTAACATCCCCCCTCAATGTCCACCCTGTGGTGAAGTGCCTCCTTGGTCCAATGCCAAGCCTTGGAAAGTGTCGATGAAGTTTCTCTCTCCCAAGAGCCTTTGTGAAGATTTCTACTCCATTTTCTTTAGTTGGAAAATAGATTATCTCCACAATCCCATCCTCGAACAACTCACACACATAGGGATATTGAATTCTTATGTGCTTTGGTACGTGCACAAAAAACAAGATTCTTGGAAATGGCCATGCAACTTTGGTTGTCACACTTCAACCTTCTAGCCTCCTATCCATGTATTCCTAGATACAATCAATTGCTCTTATTGATCCAAGGGAAAATCCTATATCCTAAAGAAGAGAAATATCTAGAAATTGATTTGTGGTATCAATATCTCCTTTCCGATCTGAGTCATAATATCCAACCAGAGAAGATTCTTATTCATAGAGAATACCATAATCAATGGTTCCTTTCACATATCTAAGTATCCACGTGCTTGCCTTCCAATGTGTTTGTCAAGGTTTATTGGAGAACCTACTTACTAATCTAACAACATATGATATATTTGGTCTGCTATTACACAAGTAGATGAGAATTCTAACTAATTTCTTGTATCTTCTAATATCCAGTAGAAGTGAAGTGTCTTCAATAGATAATTTTGTGTTGACCTCCATAGGTGTAGAAATTGCCTTGCAATCCTCCATGCCAAATGCCTTCAAAACTTGTCTTGCATACTTCAGTTAAGAGACGAAAAACTTCCCTAGTTGTTGTTGGAGTTAGACGTCTTCGGAAGCACGCGAACAACACAAGGAAGAAGAAGAAGCTTGGAACACAAGACACGATACTGAATGTATTACCACTAGAATGTACAAAGATAAATAACCTGTTAGGGAAATAGATGTATGTACAAGCCGAGGGAAAAAAACCCCCTAAAGAGGGAAAAAAGTACCCCAGCATTCCTTTTGCATTTTTTGGATTTTTTTTGTGTTTTTCTCCAATTTTTAGATATTTTCATTAAAAAAAGGGCCCCACATACTTGCTTTTTCTCCCAAAAAAAAAGAAAAACACAAAAAGAGGAGGAATGGAAATTTCAAATCTCTCTCTCTCTCTCTCTCTCTCTCTCCCTCCCACACATCAATACCTAAATATATCACCCCCCTAGGAGTGATGCAGTGAAAAAGGAGTTGGCACTCATGTATGGGGAAGTGCCAAGCTATGTGGAATCAATCCACAAAAGGAAGTGAGCCCAAAGCTCTGCAGAAAGCTTTAAACTTTTCCCTAGGTAGAGCCGTCGTGAAAAGGTCTGCAATGTTCTCCTATGTGGGCACATATGCCAAGCTGATCTCTCCAGCAGGGAACCTCTCCCTGATATAATGATAATGCACCTCAATGTGCTTAGTGTGAGCATGGAACATAGGGTTTCCTCACAATTGCCAATGCGCTCTGACTATCAATGAAGATGGTGGTGTCAGCCATAAGGTGTTTAAACCACTCACACTCAATAGTCACTGTGAAAGTTGCCCCATACTCATCCTCACAACTGGAAGTGGCCACAGTAGGCTGCTTCTTGCTCAACCAAGATATACATTAGCTACCAAGCATGAAGCAAAAGCCACTAGTGGAAACACAAGTGTCATAGCAACCGACCAAGTCAAAGTTAGAAAAAGCATGCAAATATGGTGGTAGTGATCGCCCCTTGGGATAAAACAATCCAAGTAGTTGAGTACCACTCAAATAGTGAAATATGTGCTTAACGGCCTGCCAATGCTTGACCCCTGGGCAATGCATAAACCTACTCATCTGTGAGATAGCAAACTGAATATTTGGTCAAGTAATGCATAAGTAAATCAAGCATCCAACAACCTGCTGATAGACAATAGCATCAAATGCATCTCCAACATCATGAAGACTCAATCATAAACTTGTCTCCATAGGACTGGCAATAGTTTTACAGTCTTCAAGGCCAAAATGTTGCAATAATGTGTCAATATATTTCGTTTGACACAAAGCTATTTGTCAGGGATCAGTGCATGTGATCCACAGAGAGCATTGGTCCACAGGGATCAGTCTATTTGATCCACAGGGATGAATCCATGTCTATGAGGGACAAGGGCCAGCTAGCCAAGGTCCCAAGCTCAGGGGATACCCTAAGGTACTTTTGTAGTAATGGGAACTACTTTGGTAGTAATGGAATAAGTGTTGCATGATGGCCACATGTTCACACTAGACTATTCTAGATCATTGCTATTTTTAGTGGTATGTCATTGCTATTTTTAGAGTACAAGAGGGTATACATGGATGGGAGGAGAGTCACACACATGATTCAATCGATTTCTTACACTATTATGTCATCAACTTGCATAAACTGAATGCCCAAATAATGATGCAAATGCCCCAAATCAGACGTCCCAAGTGAGGCATGCAAGTCAACCATAAAATCAGCATTATGCTTCTCATGAGGACCAGTGAGCACCATGTCATCAACATACACAACAATGATTAGAAGCACATCATTAGCATGCTTAACATATAAGGTGCTTTCAGTTGGATTGTTCTCAAAACCATGTGAAATTAGATAGGCACGTATCTTTTCATAGCAAGCACGTGGTGGTTGCTTTAAACCATATAATGCCTTCTTTAACCTGCATACCTAGTTTTCATGCCCTTTCTGCACAAAGCCATGGGGCTGAAAAACATACACTTCTTCATGCAAATCACCATTCAAAAATGAAGTTTTAATGTCCAACTGATGTATATTCCAACCATTATGAGCTACAAGTGCACAGATGCTACGAACAATAGTCATTCGACAAGTAGCAGCAAAGGTCTCATCAAAATCAATTCCTCTTTCCTGAGCATAACCCTTTGCAACAAGCCTAGCCTTATACCTATCAACTATTCCATCAGGCTTACACTTTAGCTTGTATACCCACTTAGTGCCATTGGCCTTCTTGCCAAGAGGCAAGTCACACAAAGACCAGGTACCATTCTTCATTATAACATCATATTCAGATTGCATAACAACCATCCAATTTTTTGAATTTTGTGCTTCATCAAATGAAATAGGCTCATTCTCATCATTGAGACTAGAAGCAACCATAGCATAGCAATTTGATGCAAAAGAGGCACTATGAGAGCCTGAATGAGTACAATATGACAGAGGCACATCTAATTTGTTGTCACACAAAGTCTGCACAAGCCATTTTGGCATAGTCTTTTCCTCCTCAATATCAGCTCTCTCATCAATAAGTGCATCATGTAAATCTTCATAAAAAATGGAATGATTTGCATCATCACATGAAACCTGTAAAGACTAAGAAGTTGCCTCATTAGGACTAGCACTAGATTGTCCACCTGAAAAAGAGGCAGCAAAGTATCATACATGTCTTTGGAGCTAATAGATGTCTCCTTAGTACATGAAAGTAGTGGTTGAATAGAATCTTCCACAAAAACAACATCATGGCTAATCAAAATGCATTTAGTCTGTGGACGATACAGACGATAGCCTTTGCTTTCAGAAGTGTACCCAACAAAATTACATTTCACTGCTTTATCATCCAATTTTCTATGTTGTTGTTCATGCACTAACTCATATGCCAAACAACCAAAAACATGCGGTTAGCAATAGATGGCATACAACCATGCCAAGCCTCATATGGAGTGATAGACTGCAATGCTTTAGTGGGACACTTGTTAAGTACATATGTTGCACACATGACAACCTCAAGCCAAAAACTATGTGGTAAAGCCTGACTCTTGACCATACACCCTGCCATCTCCATGAGTCACCTATTCTACTGTTCATCAACTCCATTCTATTGAGGTGTATACGATATTGTACATTGATGTTTTATCCCACATTGAGCCATAAATGCATTAAAGTCAAAAGACATATATTAGCCCCTAGTATCAAAACAGAGGGTGCCCACTTTACATGCTGACAGATTTTCAGCCAAAACCAAAAACTATTCGGAGCACATAGACACTTCCGACTTTGCTTTCAATGGATATACCCAAGGCATGCCTGGAAAAATCATTGATGAAAGTCATGAAGTAAAGATATTTCCCAAAAGAGGGTGTCTGCATAGAACCATAGACATCACTGTGAACAAGCTACAATTTTCGAGTAGCTTGAATTGAACCATCTTTTGGGAAGGAGGAGGTTTTGCCCAAAATATAGCCTTCACATATATGTTTACCAGGTGCCTCAAGTTTGGGCAAAGAGGACACCATTTTAGATTTCTACAGGCGTAGCAAACTAACAAAATTTAGATGACCAAAGCGTGTATGCCAAAGCTTTGCATCTTACATAGCTTGGGAATCATGTACTACACATGCCAAATCATTAACAAATTTTTCATAGTCTATGAGCTTATATAGCCCACGACATAAAATGTCAGAAGCAATAATCACGTCACCATTTGACAGATCATGAACTGTACATCTCATCAACAAAATTCACAACCAAGCCAATCTTGACTAAAGCTGAAATTGATAACAGATTCTTCTTGATCCCTAGCACAAATAAAGCATCTGACAATGTAAAAGAACTACCATCAACAGTAGTGAGAGTGATCTTACAAACTCCCATGATAGGATAAGAGGAGTTGTTGGCGCATGTGACAGTATTCCCTGTAGGGGCAAGCTTGGGTGAAGTGAAGAAACTGCGCTGCAAGGTAATATGTTTGGTTGTCCCACTATCAAAGTACCAAACATCTGAGTCTACTATAGACATACACTATTCAGGAGAAGATGGGTCAAAGCTGCAAACAGTAGTAAATGTCCATTCTTCATTCTTCACTAGATTAACAAACTCTATTTTCGGTGTAGAGGCCTCTACAACAACCATTCCAACCTCCTTTTAATTCTTTGCCTCTTTTGTAGCCAGTTTTGGACAATTATTAATGACATGTTCATTTACTTTACAGTACTTGCAAACAATTTTTGCATTTCTGTTTTCTTGTTGTCTCTGTCATCCTTCTTTGATTATGCAGAATTAGTAGATTTCTGCTTACTAGTAGAACTCAATTTACCTTTGCCCTTCTGACTAGCCAAGGAAGCTTGATCTGCAACATGCATAATGGACATGTTCTACCTAGATTGATCTTCCTGCAATAGAACAAAGACTAACTCCTCAAATCTTAAGGAATTTGGATTGCCTTTCATCATCAAACTAAGAGTAGAAGCAAAACTCTAGTATAAACTGAGAAGACCATTCAAAACAGCCTGGACAAGTGAACTGTCATGCAAGACCTCATCATCAGATATTAATTGTTCCTTCAAATCTTTGATCATTGTTAGAAAATTGTCCATAGAATCACCTTCATTCACATGCTCACTCTCCAACTGTTTTTGGAGGTAAGCAATATGCGCCTCATTCCTAGCTTGGTACAATGTGGTAAGTGTATCCCAAGCATCCTTAGTTGTTCTGCAAGAGCGAATGTGAGGAATAATGGCATGTTTGATAGACAAGGCTACCAATGCATGTGCCTGAGCATCTCTACCGTCTCAATGAATTTGCTCTATAGTAGGTGCAACAAGAACCGTAGCATGAATAGGAATCTATAGAATATTACCATCTTCGACTCCATCTACATCAACTTCAATACCTGTATTTGCAAGTGTAACAGGACATCTTTCAACACCTTGCACAATATTCCACAGTCCTTTTGTGACCAATACATGACGCATCATATAAGACCACAATGGGTAATTCGTACCATCCATCTTATCCTCAACAACCAACATACAAAATACATCATTGCTTTCAGTTCTGGCCATTGACTAAAATACCATGATGTAGAAAAATGGTTGTATCTGAAAAAGTTGAACATAACTACCCTAACAAGTTCTGCTAAACCTGTAGTAGACTTTGAGACGCTTATACTGGTGAACCGAAACTTCTATATATCTTTGGCACAAAAAGACAAAATAGCCTACACAAGGGCTACGACAATGCATTCGAAGGCCAAAACGAGCTCAGATCATGAAGCTGTTTTTGTCTCCTAATCACCCTGAGTATGTCATCAAATTTCATGTGATTTTGAGACTATGACCAGAGGGGTGTCGACGATGCCCTAGATGAAGTGATGATCTGCTCTGATACCAATTATCGGAGTTAGATGTCTGCAAAAGCACGCAAACAACATAAGGAAGAAGAAGAAGCTTGGAGCAGAACACACAATATTGAATGTATTGCCACTAGAATGTACAAAGATAAGTAACCCGTTAGGGCAATAGACGTATATACAAGCCATGGGAAAAAAACCTCCTAAAGAGGGAAAAAAGTGCCCCGATGGTCCTAGTGTGTTCACACACATCACTAACTAAATATATCAACAATTTTTGCCATACTTCAAGGCCTAAGCAAGACTGCATTATGCCCAAGTATGTCATTTGAAATTATGAACTCGAGGAATCTTTCATTTGTTGAAGAGGAGCATCATCATTTCCTGTAATCACAAGGTCATCTACATTGAGTACAAGCACAACTATCGTCCCTCCTCTCTCTAGAATATACAAGTTAGCATTAGAAGCACATCTTTTGAAACCTAGATCCAAGACATACTTATATGTCTGTTGATAGCATGCTCTAGGGTCTTGTTTGAGTCCATATAATGCCTTCTTCAGATTACATACCTTTGCTAAGAAACATATACCTCCCTAAGGTCTCCATTCAAGAACGTTGATTTGATATCCATGTGGTAGACTGGCCATCACTTATGTGCAACCACAATCAGTATTACTCAGATAGTAGTCATCCATGTAGATGAGGGAAATGATTAACAAAATTCAATCCCTTCAACTTGTGAGTAGCCCTATGCAACAAGTTTTGCTTTTTAATTTTATAAAGTATCATCAACCTTGTACTTTAGCTTCTAGACCCACTTGCTGTCAATGACTTTGCACTTAGGGGGTCGATCCACTAGCTCCCAAGTTCCATTATTCATTATATTGTCAAATTTTGTTTGCATGGAAGCCCTCCAATTTGAATCGTGGAGTATCTCTTCCAAATTGGTTGGTTCCTTTGCTTGTCCTTGAATGACCTCAACCATCAAGAATCTATTTATAATATGGGTGCTTTCTCGTCTTTGATCCTCTATTCTCTATGATTTTGTAAACCCCATCCCATAGTCACTAGAGCATGTTGCATATGGACCAATGACTATGATACCATGCAAGAAATAATAACACAAAAATATACATGATGAGAAAATTATATATGAGCAAAAAAAAATAATGATTGAGCTAAAAGAGCTCAAGATATATCCAAAAATATCCTTACATAGGGCCCAACACACTTATGGAAACCAAAGTGACAAGTGTCGATGAACTATCGACAAGTGATGGCTACTCCCACCACAATTGACCTATCCAAGAACCTATATAATCATTAGTATGGCTGGAAAAATAGCCCCAAAGATGAATCATCATTGTCAAGGAAGCACAAAGAATACTCTTCTCGAGGTTCTTCAACCTACGCAAAAAGAAATATACACAAGCAAACTATGAAATGGTTCCAAGAATCACTCAAAAAGGTGCACCAAATAGGCTTCAAAGGACAATAATGAAGCCTTGAGGACCCAAAAATTGCTCAAGATAATGTTAACCTTAGTCTTTCTCCCTCCTTAATTACCACATGAGTGTAGCTAAGTGCAAGAGATTGCCTACTAAGTGAGCTCTGGGAGAACGATAGTGTGATGGGGGACCTCATGTGAAGTACTAAGAGCCTCTATCTTCCTTGATCATTGAGGTCCTCCCTCGTGTGCAACCAATGATTCCAATAGTGACTTTGCTGGCTCAAATGATAAGATATTCTATGATCTATGCCTTGGTCCCTACTATGATCAAAAGCCTTGGAGCTATCAAGGTGTTCCACATGTTGTAGGTTTCGATAGCACTTTGCAGATTGGGCGACAACCCATGCATCCATGACTCTCTACTTCTTTATTTATAAAACATATAAAACAAATAACAAAGAGTACAAATTCATTGCATGTAGGTTTCACAAATGGGTAGTCAAAATTTAGTTTGTGGTTGACCAGACCACTATATGTTTTATTAAAGCAAGCATATATAAGTGTTTGATGGCCATATGGCCTTTCATATAGACACTAATGGTAGAAATCCATAATAATTAAAGGCCTATGAATTGAGAATAGTAGAACAAGCTAGTCTTGAGGAACATGACAAGTTTTATCCAAGAAAACAACTGGAGAAAAAGAGATTAGAAATCTACAAGAGATTGATTTAATTTATCAAGAATATGCTAGAAAACCCATTGATCCCGGAGAGTAGAATCCTTGATGAAAAGTTATGGAATGTTTGAAAGATGAACAACCTATACATTTTCAAAAGGGAAGCCTATTGGTATTAGTCAAGAATTAATGACAAAAGCTGAAGATAGTGAGATCAACTCTTTGGTCCTTGAAGTAGAAGCATCTTGGCTAGAGGATCTTTGGGCCAAGGTCCAATGGTCTAGATAGAAGAAGAAAGAGGTAGGGAAACTTCCTTTTACTTAATTTGATGCATCTAGGGATCGCTAGATGATAGAGTTTGATGCTGAATTGGAAGATGAATCGAAAGTGTAGAGGCAAAAGATGTAGTTAGTCTCCCAACCCTTCCTAATTATGCAATAGAATATAAACATAAATCACATTATCTTTTTGCTCCTACCTTGAGATACGAGAGACCTAGGGGAGATCCAAGTCCATGCAAGAGATGAAAAAGATAAAAGTGTGATGCACCTTGACCTTGGAAGAGTTACTGAAGATTAAACCCCGTATGTGTGAGAAGCTTTCCAGTCTAATGAATAAATTTCATTTCCATTGACGAAAATAAATTTTCCAAGGGAGAGTAACCTATAGTGACGATATCAATGGATAAAGTGGGAGATTTAGGTGATGAGGATGAAAGAGACACTTTCCCCCCTATTATCTTCAATGGATATATGACTAAGCCATTATAGATGTAGGAAATGTCACTTAGAAGGTTTGGGAGAAATGGGCAAACCTACTTTAAGATTGACTAGAATGAAACTGGAATTGGAAGATATCTAGATCACCCACTAAGTCTATTGGAAAATGTCACTTTGACAACATAGAGTACAATTTGCACATACATTGGATATACGTCAATTTGGCGAAGGAGGAACTATGAGATGATTTTGGGGAGACCCGTCATGCATCAACTAATGGTGATGTTGGACTGGGGAGTAGATTCTTTCTACCTCTAGCACCAAGGAACCACATCTAAGATAGAACTCCATAAATTCTCTTATAGAGATGTTCCCTCTCTCTAGTGGAATCCAATTCACAAGGAAGAAGAGAATATTTTTATTCATAGTGTGGTATCAAGTGATCAAGCTTCAGTGCATGATGACACACACTTGTGGATCTGTAGGGAAACCAAGAGAGAAGAAAAGAGACTTCAAAGTGCCTATGTTAGGAGCAAAAAGATTGATTAAGGATCCAACTTATTGTTGGTGCATTTTGCCCAAGCCTACATGCTTGATATGCTTGATATTATCCTCATTTGTAAGTCACATGAGTAGTCATGTGAACACCTCTTGTAAAAGAGTACATTTTATCTCTTGTAAATGAAAAAAAAAAAAAAGTAAAAGGATGGCTTACCTCATCCATGATGTAAAAGCAAATTCGTGGCTCCAACTATCAAAATCACGAATTTTTGAGCTGAGGGAATCTCTCCTAACTTTGGGGATCACTTTTAGGTGGAGCCATTCGAATTCGAATTCAAAACTCCCTCCAAGAATTGCTATAAAAGGAGCAAGAAGGAAGAGGCGATTAGCAAGCCTTGTACGTGACCACTTCATGTCATTTTGTAGAGATTGAAGAGCTTACTCCATAGCTCTATCATTCTACTCCCATTGTACAAAGATTCATTGCCAATGTGGTTGTAATCATATGTGAATCTATACATTTATTATCATCTACCTCTCTGTTTTGTTCTCTGCTATACTCACTCAGAGCAGTAACTTCAGAAGGTCATATCTCGAGTTTTACTGAACCTTTTTCAGTGTTTTAAAGTGCGTTGCATAGCTCTCACTGTCTAGTTTCTACCTATAAATTTTCAAGGTCATTGGATTTATACTTTTGGAGATATCTGCATTTTACTGCTTACTGGTCTATCTCTGCAGAGCCCCGAGAATTGTGGGAATGTTCCAGAACTTGATGAAACTTGTTCTCAGTGCTCAGTCCATCATTTGAAGTGTTTTAACTTGGAATAGGAAGCTTGCTAAGTCTATTTGCTATGCCCAAAAGGAATTTTTCTAATTCCTTCCAGGTTGAGAGCACTGTTCATTTTTTCCAGCAGGTGTATGTCCAAAAATAGCAAGTTTTGGGAGCTAGTCATTTCGCAACTAGCCTGTCTTGACTTAAACTTTTGGGATACATGTTCCAAAGTACTTGGCTGATATTTTGGTGGATTTAGGAAGCTCAAAGGGTCTACTAATCAACTCTGAAGTCTCAGTTGGCTGGTGTGAAGCTGGTTGTAGCGGCACCTACTCATCTTTGGATTGCATCCACCATCTCACTTCACAGTGGTATCAGAGCATAGTCAAGCAACATGGGAGATGGGTTTCCATCAACAATTGACAAATTGGATCGAAACAACTACCCGGCATGGTCTCTAAGGATGGAGGCTTACCTTCAAGGAAGGAATCTATATGGATTCATATCCGGAGATGAAGCAATGCCAACCATGAGGAACAAAGGGCAACCATCACATGAAGAAGTGGAAGGACTTTCGAATTGGTGTTCGAAGGATGCACTTGCAAGGTCCTATATTCTAAACTCAATCTCTGATTTTCTTTTACCTCATGTCAAGGGATGCAAGACATCAAGAGAAACCTGGAATGCACTTGCTTCTTTCTTCTCTTCCAACACTCGAGCAAGGAAGAACCAATTGTGGATGGAGTTCACAACAATGAAGAAAAGCCCGAAGCAAAATGTGACTGATTATGTCACAAAGATGAAGGAGATTTCCGACCAACTTGGAAGCATTGGAGAGGTAATTGAAGAGGAGCAAATCATAAGACAAATCATGAATGGAATCAAAGCAGACGACAAGTGGGAGTCATTCACAACAGCCATGGATTTATACATGGATATGCATGTACCCGACCTCAACACACTCATGGGCCAACTCTTCACTCATGAAGCAAAGATTAGCAAAGGTGGTGAGTCCTCAAGAGGTAATCAAACTTCTGCCTTATATTCTGATAAAGCTAAGGTCAAGGACAAGTCAAAGAATAGGAAGAATGAAGATGAAGGAAGCTCTTTCCAAGCAAACTTTGCAGGTAGAGGAAGAGCTAGAGGAAGAGGCAGAGGTGGAAAGCAAGGCAGGGGGAGATTCCAATCATCTCAACCTTGCAACATATGTGGCTTATCTAACCATACTACTGAAGAATGTTTCAGGAATCCAAGGAACTCAAGAGGAAGAGGATTCAATAGAGGTGGCTATGGATCAAATAGAGGTAGATACAATGGAGGCTACTACAAAAACAACTACTACAACAACAATTACAACAACAACAACAACTATCAAAGTGGCCATAGAGGAAGAAGAGATTACAATAACTATGCAGAGGACCAAAGTCAAGAAGATTCATTATTGATTATGAATCTATCAACGAAGAAGGGTAAGGATGATGATCACATATTTTACATTGATTCGGGATGCTCGAACCATGTAGCAGGAAATGTGGCTTTACTTTCTGATTTGGAAGATCCTCATAACAAGCATGAAGTGCAGACAGGAGATGACACAAAGCACTCAGTGGAGAAGATAGGTAATGTGAAGACATCAGATGGGAATATGAACCTCTTAAGCAAAGTCTTGTATGTCCCTACAATTACCAAAAATTTAATAAGTGTTGGACAGATTGTTGAAAAAGGATTGCAGGTTAGATTCAATCGATTTGGAGCATATGTTGAAGACCCAAGGCAAGGCTTTCGAAGGATTGCCAAAGGAGAAAAGACAGGAAGGCTTTTCACTTTTGAAGTGGAAGATACAAAGAACATAGCTTTGTTTAGCTATGGATCTCAAACTCTAACAAAGTTGGAGATATGGCACAAAAGGCTTGCTCACATTGGTGAGAGGACACTCAAACAGATTTGCAGGGACCAAAGTGTACTTGGTTTGCCTAATATCACAAGGCAACACATGATTTATAAGTGTGAAGCTTGTCAACTAGGCAAGGCTCATAGACAACCTTTCAATAAGAAAGGATATATGTATCAAAATCCTTTGGATCTAGTGCACACGGATGTGTGGGGTCCAAGTAAGGAGCCATCTATATCAGGCTCAAGATATTATGTGTCTTTCATAGATGATTGTAGCAGGTGGACCATTCTGTTTTTCATGAAGCACAAGGATGAAGTGTTTAATTGCTTTAAGAAGTATATTGCTCTTGTTGAAAACCAAACAGGTAGGACTTTGAAACGACTCAGATCAGATGGTGGAGGAGAATACTTCTCTTTTGAATTTGATGCCTTCTTGCATGAAAGAGGCATTAAAAGGGAAGTCACTACAAGGTATACACCCGAACTCAATGGTGTAGCAGAGAGGAGGAACAGAGCTATTGTCGAAGCTGCAAGGTCCATGCTCAATGAAAAGGGATTGCCGAACTACCTATGGGCAGAGGCTGTGTCGACAGCCACATATCTCATAAATAGACTTCCATCTAAGTCACTAGATGGAACCACTCTATATGAAGTGTGGAATGGAAGAAGACCTAGTCTAGAGCATTGTAAAATCTTTGGATGCTTAGCCTATGCTCACATTCCTTCTCAAGTAAGAGGGAAATTGGATCCCAAGGCAGAGAAGTGTGTATTCATTGGTTATGATCAAAACCAAAAAGGATATAGATTGTACAATCCAACCAATAAAGGATTTTCTGTGAGTAGAGATGTAATTTTTGATGAAAACAAATCATGGTTTGATGATGACAGGAAAGTGAAGCTGCCATATGACTTGGATGAAGATTTTCCATCACTTCAACCAAAGGAGCCAAAGCAGATTGAAGAAAGTGATTCGGAGATTGACCTAGAAGACTTGGAAAGACTAAAGCTATGGAAGAACAAAGGTAAAGCAAAGATGCAGGATGCTACATATGGACCCGAGAGCTCACATCAACCACTTAGAAGGTCTTCGAGGGAGAAGAAGAAACCAGAGAGGTTTGGTTATGATACTTCTTTGGTCACCAAGCACTCAATCTACATCGCAAAGGATTCAACCAATGAAGAACCTACCACATTTGAAGAAGCACAAAGCAAGAAAGCTTGGAGAGATGCAATGGATGAAGAAATGGAAGCCTTGAAGGAGAATGACACTTGGGAGCTTGTACCTAACAAGCCATCTATGAAGATAATCGGATCTCGATGGATATACAAAATCAAGAAGAATCCAGATGGAAGTATAAATAGACACAAAGCAAGGTTAGTTGCTAAAGGGTTTGCTCAAACCCATGGTATTGATTATGAGGAGACTTTCTCTCCTGTTGCAAAAATGCCTACAATTAGGGTTCTCATTAGTCTTGCTGCATCTAGAAATTGGAATCTTTATCAACTTGATGTAAAGAATGCTTTCTTGAATGGATGGATTTCTGAGGAAGTGTATATGGCACAACCTCCTGGATATGAGGATGCACATCATCCTAACTATGTATGCAAACTAAAGAAAGCTTTGTATGGATTGAAGCAAGCTCCAAGAGCTTGGAATTTCAGATTGGTTACTTATTTGCAGGACCAAGGATTCAAAGCTAGCAAGGCGGATACCTCTTTGTTCATAAAGAGGAATGGATCTGAAGTGATCTATTTATGTGTGTATGTTGATGATATTATTATCACAGGCAATGATCTTGAAGGAATCAAACAGGTAAAGAGTCAAATGAAGGAGGAGTTCAAAATAAGTGACCTCGGACCACTCACTTATTTTCTTGGATTGGAGTTGATCTACACAGATTCAGGTATATACATCACACAAAGGAAGTATGTCCATGACATGCTCGTCAAGTTCAAGATGGAAAATACCAAGTGTGCAGGTACACCTATGGAGCAAAATCATAAGCTTAGTGCTTATGAAGGAGAGCCAATTGAAGACATCACAAGCTATCAAAGCTTGGTTGGAAGTTTGAACTATGCAACACTCACAAGGGTGGATATATGCTATAGTGTTAGCATATTGAGTCAGTTTATGCATAAGCCGAGAAGACCACATATGGAAGCGGCCAAGCGAGTCCTCAAGTACCTAAAGGGGACCATGAATGAAGGTTTGTTCTATTCATATACTTCAGATATTGAGCTAAAGGTCTACTCAGATGCAGATTGGGCCGGATCTAAAGATGATAGAAGAAGCACATCAGGGTATATATCATTTGCAGGTTCAAAAATCATTTCTTGGTCATCGAAGAAGCAACCAACCGTGGCATTATCTTCTACTGAAGCTGAATATAGAGGTTTGGCTAATGCAACTCAAGAAATCATGTGGTTAAAATCTTTGTACACAGATCTTGGACTTCATTCTTCAACACCTCACATTTTTGGTGACAACACAAGCTCACTACATCTAGCAGCTAATCCGGTATACCATGCTAGAACCAAGCATATTGAAGTCCACTACCATTATGTAAGGGAGAAGCTAATGAGCAAGGATATTCAACTATCCTACGTCTCTACAGATATGCAATGTGCAGACATGTTGACGAAAGCTCTTGATGGTACGAAATTAAGTAGATTCAAGTTGATGATTGGTTTGCAGGAAATCAAGGACAATTGAAGACTTATTTGGAGGCCAAGCATGTTAGGCTTGAGGGGGACCTGTTGGTGCATTTTGCCCAAGCCTACATGCTTGATATGCTTGATATTATCCTCATTTGTAAGTCACATGAGTAGTCATGTGAACACCTCTTGTAAAAGAGTACATTTTATCTCTTGTAAATGAAAAAAAAAAAAAAGTAAAAGGATGGCTTACCTCATCCATGATGTAAAAGCAAATTCGTGGCTCCAACTACCAAAATCACGAATTTTTGAGCTGAGGGAATCTCTCCTAACTTTGGGGATCACTTTTAGGTGGAGCCATTCGAATTCGAATTCAAAACTCCCTCCAAGAATTGCTATAAAAGGAGCAAGAAGGAAGAGGCGATTAGCAAGCCTTGTACGTGACCACTTCATGTCATTTTGTAGAGATTGAAGAGCTTACTCCATAGCTCTATCATTCTACTCCCATTGTACAAAGATTCATTGCCAATGTGGTTGTAATCATATGTGAATCTATACATTTATTATCATCTACCTCTCTGTTTTGTTCTCTGCTATACTCACTCAGAGCAGTAACTTCAGAAGGTCATATCTCGAGTTTTACTGAACCTTTTTCAGTGTTTTAAAGTGCGTTACATAGCTCTCACTGTCTAGTTTCTACCTATAAATTTTCAAGGTCATTGGATTTATACTTTTGGAGATATCTGCATTTTACTGCTTACTGGTCTATCTCTGCAGAGCCCCGAGAATTGTGGGAATGTTCCAGAACTTGATGAAACTTGTTCTCAGTGCTCAGTCCATCATTTGAAGTGTTTTAACTTGGAATAGGAAGCTTGCTAAGTCTATTTGCTATGCCCAAAAGGAATTTTTCTAATTCCTTCCAGGTTGAGAGCACTGTTCATTTTTTCCAGCAGGTGTATGTCCAAAAATAGCAAGTTTTGGGAGCTAGTCATTTCGCAACTAGCCTGTCTTGACTTAAACTTTTGGGATACATGTTCCAAAGTACTTGGCTGATATTTTGGTGGATTTAGGAAGCTCAAAGGGTCTACTAATCAACTCTGAAGTCTCAGTTGGCTGGTGTGAAGCTGGTTGTAGCGGCACCTACTCATCTTTGGATTGCATCCACCATCTCTCTTCACACTTATATGCCTCAAGTATTAAAGATGAAGCCTTTGAACCCCGTGGGTGGATGGAATACTAGCCACATTAGACGTGTGCATACATGAACAAATCATCACAATGAAGGAGTGTGTAGATGAAGATGGATATGGACTAAGTCTATTCATGATGATGGTTTGGAAAGAAGTTCATGAGAAGTAGCTTGAGTGAAGATTCAGATGAAGAGAATTCTCATGAAGTATCATAATGGAGCTTGAGTTTGAGTCAAAAGCAGCTTAGATAGAAGAAGTAGGTGTATGCCACTATGGTGAAAACTCTAATGTATTCACTATAGAGTAATGCCCTATGGATAAGGCTCCAAATAAAAGAAGGATAGAAGAAGAGAAGCAAGTTAAAGAATATTTTGAAGCCCCAAAAAAATTTAAAATATATATCCATTTAGATACCTCAATTGTTGTGCCTCAATGCATTTTGGAGAGAACCCACTAGCTCTAGGTTTGAGTTGCATTTCACCTAAACGAGAGGCATAAGATGGAGTGGCGTATGACAATAAGGAGCAAACCAAAAATCTAGTAGTGAACAAAGAGGCTAAGAAGGATAGATCTACTTTCATTTAGGGATGTTTTTGCATGTACTTATAAGGATATAAAGAGAGTATATATGTGCTTACACAAGATACCTATGACTCGTCAAAGCTAAAGTTTCTAAGCAAAGACCCCACAATTATGATGATGCTTATTCAACCAAGATAAAAGAAGAAATAGACAAGATGTTTGCCTTAGGATTTATATATGATATAGAGCACATTGAATGGTTATCTTCCATAGTGTTAGTACAAAAATTGAAAGGAAAGCATGTGGTTTGCATCAACTTGACAAAGCTTAATGTAGACACTATTAGAGATAGTTATCCACTCCCAATTATAGGTCATCTTTTGGAAAGAGTAGCACACAAGGACCTGTACAACTTTCTTGATGGTTTTTCAGGTTATAATAAGGGACAAATTCACCAACTACTTTTCAAGGATTAATGTGCCACGTGCTCAATGAATTTTTTAGAAAGAGAATGGAGTCTATATGAATGACCTATGTACTTACTCATCTCAAAGAATAGATCATAGTCTTGAACTTTGATCCATACTTGATAATACAAGCAATAAAGAGTGTGATTAAATAATGAGAAATGTCTTGTCATGGTGAGATAAAGCAAGATTCTAGGTCACATAGTCTTCAGAATTGGAATCTCAACTGATGAAGATAAGATCAAGATGATCTCAAAACTACCAAGACCAAAAAAAATCAAGAAAGTGCAAGCCTTTATGGGTCATTGTGGATACCATCATTGATTTATCCACACATACGCCATTATTGTTAAACTATTATATGGCACATTAACCCACTTTGAGTGGATCGATGATTGCAAATAGACATTTAGTAAACTAAAGAAAGGGTTGAGCTTAGCTCCCATAAAGTTCGTAATTGGAATAAACCATTCCACATTCATGTGGATGCTTCCAATTTTGCAATTGGCTATATACTTGCACAACCAATAGATGATGGTGAAACTTGATCACCCAATTGTTCATGCCATTAGGCAATCAAATCAAGCAGATAAGAATTAAATGAAAACTGAGAGAGAACTCTAGGGATGGTCTATGCTATAAATTTAGACATTACCTATTAGCCAACAAGTTCAAGTTCTTTGTAGACCATCAAGAACTACTCTACTTGGTCAACAAACCTTGTAATAGAGGGAGGTAGTAGTAAAAAAAGGAAATACACACATACATGCTGACCATCTATCTAGAATGATTCATGGAGAATATCCAATTGGAGTAGTAGATGAACTCCCTAATACTTATTTTTTCAATTTGAAAGTGACTCCTTCTTGGGTGGAAAAGATAGTTCCGATGCTCACATAGAGTCCTAATCATCGGATGAATTCAAGAAATGTGTATGAAAACAAGAAATCTTCACATTGTAGCATGAAGTCTATACTTCAAAGATTCAAATGGACTTTTGTTGACATTTGTAAAACATGATGAGAAACAAAACCTAATTCAGAAAGATCATGAAAACATTTGGAAATAACACAGGATTGGTTGGGACCACCGAAGAACTGTACCCCTTGGGTGTGTACTTGCTAGACAGACAAAAAGAAGTGCATGATCATATGATTAATTGTTTTTTCTATCAAGTAACCAAGCCATGGGAAAACTCTTCTATGAGTTATTCAAAATTAGCACCAAAATGGAGTAAATCCTTAGTTGACTTCCTAAAGTCCAAGACATATCCATTAGGAGCTAATGCAACTAGGAAAAGATCTCTAGAAGAGAAGAGCAAGGACTGTGTCATTAATGGAAATAAACTCTTGAAAAGAGGTTGGGATAATAAATTATGTTTATGCATTCAGGGATAAGAGTATCTTCCAATCTTAGAAATGGCCCTCAAATGGAGTTATCCCTTACTTGACTTCCTGAAGTCCAAGACATATCCATTAGGAGCTAGTGCAACTAGGAAAAGAGCTCCCAAAGAAGAGAGCAAGGACTATGCCATTATAAAAAAACAACTCTTCAAAAGAGGTTATGATAATCAATTACACGTATGTATTAATGAAAGAGACTACCTTCCAATCTTACAAATGGATCATTGGGAGAAGCTGTAGTTTGTTCCTCTACTAAAAAAATGGTGAAAGTGCTCCTCTTTGTAGGATTATGGTTGCCTACACTACATTTGGATGCAACAAACTATGTAAAGAGTTATAATATATGCCAAAGGACCAAATATCCTTTCAGGAGAGATGGTATGCCATTAATACCTATGGTTAGTGCTAGACCTTTCTCTAGGTGGGGTATATACTATATACGACCTATTAACCCACCTACAAGAGGCTATCGTGTTGAATATATTATAGTTGCAACTCATTACCTCACTAAGTGAATTGGAGCTAGAGCAACAAGAAAGAGCGATGACTTAGAGAACTGCAAATTTCTTATTTGAAGAAGTATTCATAAGATTTGGCATTTTTGTAGCTAAATGGAAACAAAATGCACATTATGTATAAAAGATAAAATATTGAGAGTTGGAGAATTAATGCTTATGTACACTTTGAAGCAACATGCTAGTAAGCTTCAAAAGAGAGGTTATTGAAATCTTATCATTCATAGGATATCTTTGAGAGGTGCTATCAACCTAGCAACATTGGATGGATATATCCTTCCTACATACATAAGTGGACGTAGAGTAAAACTATACACTGGACTATCTATAGAAAACATGTTAGTTAGACTTTAAAGAGCTCAAAACTACAAGCTAAAGTAATTCGATGATGATGCGCCATGCTAAAATCTCCTTCTAGAGAGCTCCACAATGATACCTTCAGGGTAGAAAATGAAGCTCCAGCCATCACGCATAGTACCCCACACAAAAGGCTATAGAATACACATAAAACACATTATGCAAGGATCACGAAGACAAATTTCATACGTGTTACCAATGTGGTCAAAATTAGAGTTTGTGATTGACCAAGCCACTATATGTTTTATTAAATAACATATACAAAAATGTGTCTGGTAGCCATTTGGCCTTTCACATGGACACAAATGGTAACAATATATCACAAAAGGCCAATATGGCCAAAGTGACTATGAGAGAAAAATGAAGAATGATAAAGAATACTTGAGTGTAAGTGTACAAACTATACCTCCCACGTCATGGGCATCCTTGCTCAATTTCACATATGTGGGTAAATGTGTACTCAATGCCTTTCCAACCTGCATATGGAACCTATGAAGTGCTTTGGATGTGTACTCACTTTGAGAAAAGTATATGCATCTTTTACTCCTATCACAAGTAATGTGCATGCCAAGAATATGTTTGGCATCTCCCAAATCCTTCATATCAAATGTCGCATTCGACTTCTTTTTGAGAATTGACAAGTTATAAGAGGACTTCCCAACAATCAACATATCATCGACATAAAGTATCAAGCATATTATGCTTCCATCTGAGCATCTCTTTGTGTAGAGACATTGATCCTCATTTCTTTGAGAATAGCCTTGAGACTTCATAAAAACATCAAACTTTTGGTACCATTGTCTAGGGGGTTGTTCAAGTCCATATAAGCTCTTCTTCAACGTACAAACTAGACTTTCCTTTCCAAGAACTACATAACCCACTGGTTGCTCCATATAGATCTCATCTGTAAGATCTCCATGCAAAAAAGTTGTTTTCACATCCATTTGGACTAGATCTAAGTCCTCCATTGCAATGAATGTAAAAAACATTCACAAGGTAGTCATCTTTGTTGTGTTTACAACTCGTCTGTCTCTTTCAATCCATTCTTGCTCTCTTGCTCGATCCGCTTGTGTAGGAGCTTCTGGTAATATCCGCTTCACTTCTGTACCTGTTATCAATCCCCAAAGACCTTTAGACATGAGATAAGACTCCATTCTAAATTGCCACATGAAATAATATCTCCCATCTGATAACTTCTCAATCGATGCACTCATATCTGCCATGTTGAATTGTTGTAAACAATGCAATAAGTTGTATGAAAGATATGATAAAAAAAAACAAAAGCTCTGATACCACAATGTTGTGTTTACAAACTTGGAAACATCAAAGTACACAACGAAACATGATGAGGCCTCCCAAGATCGTCAAAACACCAACCAAATATTTCCAAACTTCAAAAACAAACTTTCCACCAAACTTTCCAAAAAACAGAAATAGGTCACTTTAGCAAAATGACCACCAGAAACTCTCTGAGCAGAATTTGACAAAAGTATTCATATATTCTGAAATTAGACTCTGATTAGCATGCTTTAGAAACAAAAAATGTCAAAAAAGGTGGAGTATAGCTCCCAAACCAACAACTTGAAGTCAAGGTAAGAAGAAGCCTGCAACAGCAAGGTATGACTAATTGTGTGAATTGAAAATTGATGTACAAAAGCAATAAAACTTCAAGATCTATAAGAAGTTTTGATATGGATAGAAAGTATGAGAGCTAAGCAAACTCCTCCAAGTGAAATCACTCAAAAAAACCTCATAATGACTGAGATATGAAAGTTTGAAGAGAGGTATGTCTCTGATGAGGCACCAGATAGACACAAGAAAGAAGATTTGCAAAAACACCTACTTGCACGGAGTTTTTTCATTGAAATTTCTACAAAAAAACTGATCTACTTATATAGTAAAAGTTTTAAGCTTTGCAACGCAACAAGAGTCACTCAATTTGGACACCTACACTAAGAGAACCACTCTTTTTATTGAGAGGCTATCAAGAGAAGCACCTTGTAGAGCGTCTCAATGGTTGCTGAACTAGAACATTTGCAAACTTATATGATCGAACATTCTCTTGAACATCCCTATGTGTAGAATTTTTATGCATGCTAATTGGAGGACTAGTATCCTAAAACACCACTCCTCTCACTTCAACCTCCTTCATACCTTGCACTCAAGCTTCCAATAGGGGAGGGGATGGACACCTTCCGTCGGCACGCACATAACTTCAATAAGACCTTGGGATCTTTGGTTGAATAGCTTAGCACTTCTCTGCCCACTTCTTAGTCACTCTTCATGCACACCTTGCACTTCACTTCTTTGCGTCGCACACTCACTATCTGTCTCTTGCACTTCTCTCTCTTGCCTAGCTTAGACTCTGCCTACCTTGCTTGGTTCTCCAAGAATAATCCTTGCCTTGATTTGAGTGTCGGTTCACGTATGCTCCTAACTGCTAGAGTATCTTGGTGCTCACTTTGATGTCCCAAGATTGTCTCCAAAAATGGGCAGCCAATGAGTCCCTGTTTTGTCTTGTAGTGACTTTAGACTAAAACAAAAATTTTAATTGGGGGGCCATACTTTCACCTCTGCGTACGCTATCGCTTCACATACCTTCACATTTTGCCTTTTAATTTCTCAAATGTGCACCTAAGAGAGGGTTCACCTGAACCTTCCAAACACTTTAAAAACACTTTTGAACCTTAGGGAATTACAGAAATACCTCTGCAACCTGCAACCAACTTTCCGGAATTATACCCTTTGTGAACAATTAATTGTGCACTACCTATGCACATTGACCCTCCAACTTTGAACACTTTGACTTCACCCATGCTGACTTTGACCTTGAACATGTTGACTTTGATCGATTTGACTTTGACCTTTTGACTTTGATTGTAGTTGACTTTGACCAATATGACTTTTATGGGCTCAACAAGGCTCTACGAATCTTTTTTCTTTATCAAATGATTTCAAATACAAATGTTCTTTAGCTATGAGGGTTTTTCTCTTTTGCTTCTTTCATCTTCTCTTTTTCTTCTTATTGCACTTTGCTTAGTCATGAGTACGTTTTTTTATTATTGGTATTGTTTTTGCCTCCACATATCCCTCCTCCCATACCATGTCATCCCCAATGCGATGGTTTTGATGGCGCATACAGGAGTTATAAATATTCTTTTCCTTCTCATTGATGGTCTTGTCATGCCTCGTAAGAAATTATTGCCATTGTTCAACCTTTATTGCATTCTCAAGAGCTTTTCTATTGTAAAAATAAAAATTTAGTTCATATGCAATGAGCGGTGCATTCCAGTTAGAATTCATCTTCAAAAATATTTTTGACTCTTGCTCAAAAAATTTTGTAAAAATGCATCTTTGAATGTCTCGCCTCTTGAGGCGGGGGCGAGGGTTCAACCCCCACCGCCATCATGTAAGGGACATGTTTAACATGGAAAGTTGTATCTTGTAGCTGATGTGCCACCGTTTGTCTTGCCCCACGATAGTTGTGATCGCAGTTTAACCCAGCTATGTAAACCCTTGTTCTTGTGGGATAAGGGGGGTCCCATGGGTACTATGCCCTTCCTTGTACAATTGCAATTTCAAAGTTAAAGCCTAGAGGAGTAGGCCTCGGCCGAACCTCCATTTAAAAAATAAATAAATCAAACAACAGTGGCTCCAACCTTGCTTTATTTTAATGAGGTTTATGAATGTGTATTTGATGTGCTTTCAAATTTCAAAACTCTTAGTAACATGCTCAAAAGTTTTTTGGTTGTCATTATTGTTCAAGTATGTGGCAGTCATTTGTAGCTTAATCTAGTTTTTTTTTTTTTGTTTTTGTAATCATGTAGTCTTCTGTCGGTAAGCATCCATGTGGTGGGCTTGGTAGTAAGGAAACTTGAGACAATTCTTATTAATATGTCCTTTGTTTTGTGCTTCTCGAAACTCAGGCCAATATATTATGTGTGGCTCTACGTAGAAAGCAAGATTTACATGTAATAAGTGGATATCTTCTTTTTAGTGTGGGCACATCATAGGATTATTCTCAAAAATTTTATATCTCTAGATTGGATTTGTTGCATTGAATTGATCCGGTGTATAATTGAAAATGCATTAAGAGTGAAAGATAACTCATCGTAGGGATTCTTATTTGTGATTTTCTTGATATATCTCCATGTTTGTACTATCATAATTTTGTAGAGGATGCTAAATGGCCACAAAATTTGGTAAGTGTCCTTACTCTTGATCTTAGCATCCTTCATACATTTTACCGCTTCATTTTCAAACTCTTGTGCTAGCCTGACTATTAGAGTTTCCTGTTCCTTTTGATCTAGAGTTATTGCATATGGTATGTTTTGCAAATTAGATCTAAGACCATCATCCCTTCGCACAAGTGATGGATGAAGGGGTGGAGGAATGGGGATTTACCTCTATCTCAGTAGTGTGCTCTATGGAAGCTGGAAACACCTAAGGCCCCATGGCCACATCATCTAGAACTTTGGGAGCATTCATTGCTTGTAATTTCAAGATCAACCCCTATATCAATTTTTTCTTGTTTTAATGCTCTTTCTAGGGTTGCCTATAATGCTTTCCCTCTCTTCATTTTGTCTTCATAGAGGATTCTTACCTTATCATTGTTATGATTGCACTGTTTAAGGTACACTTGAAGTGATCCATCTAGATTCTTTGTCAATACCTTTACTTTTTCTGTGAATATCACTTCAGAAGTGGCTCTTAAGGCCACTTGTTGATCAAGTTGAGCTATGCACTCTTCCAAATGTGCTTTCAAGGAGTTTACTTATTTGGTAAGATTGTTACTTGGGTTAATGGGTTGATTGTACAATACAAAATTCATTAGTTCTTCATTTCTATATCTGAGAAACTTTGCGTCTTCCATATAACTCACTGTTTGATATTCTAACAATCTAGATCTTACCACAATGCATACCTTCTCTTCCTCAAGGGTGCATTTATTCTTGGATACTCCACTTCCTATTATTAGCTTGTTGTACTCGGAAGTTAGTCCCTTTTGCTCATTTCATGAGGTAATATTTGATATTCTAACAATCTAGATCTTACCACAATGCATACCTTCTCTTCCTCAAGGGTGCATTTATTCTTGGATACTCCATTTCCTATTATTAGCTTGTTGTACTCGGAAGTTAGTCCCTTTTGCTCATTTCATGAGGTAATATTCAGAAGTGCATGTGCAATCTCCTCCATTCCTTTAATATCTTTCACTAGAGTCTACTAGTGGTTGGAGTGATCTCGACCGCTACTTTAGTACCTTCCACTAGAGTCCACTAGGGGTAGGTGTACTCACCACTTGAGTTAAGTCTCTCTAGACTTAAGTTAACTCATGTTAACTTGAGTTAGAAGGCCCTTTGGGAAAAACTCTCTCCCCATGCTCCTCATGGGGATTGAACCCAGACCTCCTCCTTCACAACCTTGAGACCTAACCACTAAGCTAAGTGGATCATTTGTTTAAGATACACATGAACTTATGATTAAGTTTAGTTTGGAGATCTTTGTCCATACACATGAGTGAACAAATGGTGTCTGATTTTAGATGTCTTTGAACCAGCCCAACCCTTAGATCGTAGACTTACTTCATTACAGTTCACGTACTTCATTTTCACTACCTCAGATTTTTATGCTTATAGAATTATTTTTGGTATTCAAACTTGCTAGAATTTCCTTTGTGCTTCCATAAAGTTCATAGGAATCCACACTTGATATTGCTTCACAGCTTTAGTCTTAGGGATTCCCATTGTCTTCCAAATTTTTCACTTGTTCTACTCCAATTGCTTAACTTATGCATTGATTGATTGTCGATACTTTGAGACTTCGCCCTTTGGAATCCACTTATTCTTTATTTTGGTTGTTTTTGTTTTGATTTTGCGATTCCATAGTGTTCTTCTTCTTTTTCCTTTGGTTTTCCTCACCTCTCTCTCTCTCAATTTTTGCCTCACTTTTTCTCTCTAATGGGTTTGTTGGGTCTTGAGCAGAGGAGGTTGATGATTACAAATAGAGTTGTTCATGGTTGGAGGTACATTAGGTAAAGAGATACAAGTAGAAATAGGTTGGGTAATAGGATAAAAGCAATCTTTCATATCTTCTACATGCAAGACCTCATGTAGAAAACTTCACGTCTCACTAAATCCTTGTGCTACGTTTAGTGTGACTATTGTGTTTGTATATTCAATATTGTCCTAGGATAAGCTCTTCCATTAAATTTGTGTTCTCATAGACTAAGAGAGTTGATGCATTGAGTTATTACCCAAATTAAGTGGTATAGTTACTTCTCTTACATATTTGATATGCTTACCTCCTATTCGGATCATATATGGTTCCATAGGAGTGAAATTGGATTTTAGTTTGACTACCATGGAGGCCTTAATGCTACTCATGGTTGCTCCTATGTCTATAATTGAATCTATCAATAGGAACTCTTTGTCCCCAATTCCCAACTTGATGTATGGTCTTCTATCCAACAAGCTTTTCTTTGCCATGCTTTTGTCTTGATAGTTAGTGATCGATATAGATTGTTTGTATCTAATTGATCTCTCATCACATTGTTGGATCCATCATTTTTTCTTCCTTATTCTATCTAGGAATTTTTTCCTAGTGTTATAAATTATGGAATGTGTTGAACAAGGCATTGTTGGAGTGTTAGTTTATTAATTTATTAATGTATTTTGGTGTTTTTGATATAGCAGCTGAAGGTTCATGAGGAAGGAGTGAAAGGGCGAATATCAGTAATCCAACTTTAGGGCGGACATCAATAATTCGACTTACAATTTAGTTTGTAAATAAACCCGTTTAGAAGGTTCTATTGTTGGAAACAGTTAGAATAAGGGTCATTGTAGATCGCAATGTCTGATATTGAAAGCAAAGGCTTTCTACAAAAGTTACCAACTTTTACTTTCACGCATGCTTTTTGAAGCCGCTCTCAAGTAACCACTATTTTGATATAATAAAAAATTCCTATAAATACATGCACTTTGTGGACTATCAAAACAGAGTGCATGGGGGGAATTGCACCCAATATTGCATTCTGTCTCGTCTCCTGGCATGTCTATTTTTCTGTGTGTTTTTTGCATCCATAACCTCTGTGTGCACGTGAGCAAGATCCTAATAACAATGGTATCAGAGCCTTGCATGCATCACTAGGGATGGGTCTATTTCTATTCAATTTGGCGATTGATCTCTGTTTCGTTGATCTCTGTTTGCGATACGATTTTGATTCCGATTCTAGTTTCGGTTTTGATTTCCATTTTCGTTTCCAGTTCTGTTTTCGTTTCCAGTTGCGGTTCCAATTCCTATTCCTATTCCAGTTTTAGTTTTGGTTTCTATTTCAGTTCCAAAACCAGAACCTACATTTACACCTACATTTAAATGTTTATTCCTTTAGCTTATGTTTAAATGTTTACTCCTTCGACTAAGGCATAGAACTTAGGCATAACTAAGGCATAACTAAGGCGTAACTAAGGCATTACTTTGGCACCCAAGGCTCCCTTGGTGACCATTGGTTGCCGTTGGCTATGTGCGAACCAATTTTAATTTATGAGTGGAAATAAGGAGTTTCAAATTCACCAAGGTGGGAGGATTTGAACCCACAACCTCACTCACACAAGGGAAGTGTTTTACCACTACACTATCTCTTTGTGTTGTCAATATAGTTCTCTTTTCTTATATTTAACACAACTTTCATCTCTTTCTTACTTTTTCAATTCCCAAGAACAACCCTTCCTTTTACATTTTAACTCAAAAAATCTCAAAAATTGTTTTTACATATCTAACAAGAGGGTTTTGTTCTCTACATCCTCATGGACCCTACGAACACCATGGAGGATTTCGGTGAGTCACTTCTTCCTGATGTAACACTCGAGCAACAACATGAGCTCTTATGGCACGAACTTTGAGGTGCTCAGAATAAGATCTGACAACGTGATGAAGTACTCCACAAGATGCAAACTGATGAAGATAACCTTACGAGGGTGGTCAAAGCTATTGTCTCTACCCAATCGGATGTCACACACTCCAAGATTGGTGTTAAAACATATCAGTCTTTATGGTTTGATGGTCATAAGGATGGCCCTTTAGTCCTTTCATGGTTTTCACAATTTGATGATTTTTATACTGATGAAACATATGTTGAAAGTGAAAAAGTCAAATTTGCCACTAACTATTTAGTAGGAAAAGCAAAACTTGGTGGAATGTCTTGTGGCACAATACAGAGCATCCAACAATGTGGAAGGATTTCCAAGATAAAGTGAAGGATTATTTTCTTCCTCCTCAATACCATTTATATGTTTGACGTGCATGGACGATCCTTACATGGAAGGAGGGTGATATGGTTACTACCTATACGTAGCAGTTCTGGTAAAATTTACTCTTGGTTGGAATGCTTGAAGGTGTATCAAAGGATAGCTTGCAACAGAATTACGAAGATGGTTTGGAGGTGGGAATCCAAGCTAAGCTTCACACCCTATGACCTACAACTCTCAATGAGGCTATATCTTTCACCTATGATGTAGAGAAAGAATTCCAGTCCATAACCAAGTCAATGTGTCTACAATAACCGCGTCAATGACTACTTTTTGTTAAACCAAATCTTCCCATGAAACATAATTTTAATGCCCCATCTTACTCTAGTTTTCCTCGTCCACTGCAATCTAACTACTCAACAACACCTGTTGCTTCATCTCTCCAACCTACCAAATGACCTACCCTACAAACTTCAGCGATGGATGCCCAATAGAAGTGACCACGAATCACCTGCTGCAATTGTGGTAAACCTCGACATACAAAAACGAAGTGTCGATTGCAACCTCTTAACATGAAACCAACTGCAGCTCAATTATATAACATGGAGGCCCATAATGAAGAAATTCCTCCTCTTTGGATAGAGGAATCATTGGAGAAGGGCTTAAGTACCTAGGGTAACAATATCTCTCTTCATTCTCTACTTTGCATGCAAGGTACTATAAATAACAAACTCGTTAAAATTTTACATGATGATGGTAGTTCACATGACTTCATTTCACATTTATTAGTACAAGAACTTAAATTAAAAATGTTTCCTTCCTTGTATAAAGTAAAAGCTGCATTTCAAGGTAATCATTATAATGTAACACAAGAAGTGCAAGATGTTATGATTAGCATAGGCCCATATGTTGATTCACGAACATTTTTAATTGCATTTTTGCAATCTTATGATGTTATACTAGGTATGACTTTTCGTCATCATTATAATCCACACATTGACTACCATACACATACCTTTAACTTTGAATTTAAAGGTCAAATCATTACTTTGTCTGCACGACATGATTTCCAGCCATTTCCATTGATTAGTCATACTCAAGTAAAATGGGTATTTAGGAAAGGATTTGATTCATGAATTGTTTTTGTCAATGTCATCAATGATTATACTCATACACTTCCTGATGCACATAAACCTTTCATGACTACTTATAAGGATTCTTTTATGTCTGAGTATCCCTCTGAACTACCACCATCTTGAGGATCCTTTGACCATAGCATAGACTTAGTCCTGGTAGTTCTCCCCCTCATAAAGCACCTTATAGACATGGCCCACTACACCAAAAGGAAATAGAAAACCAAGTAAAAGACCTACTACAGAAAGGACTTATAATAATAAGGCCTAGTTCTTCCCCATTTGGAGCACCAGTTCTCTTAGTAGAGAAGAAGAATAAAACTTATCGAATGTGCATTGATTATAGAGCCCTTAACAAGATCACAATAAATAATAGATACCCTATTCCTCGAATAGATGATCTTTTAGATAAATTACGAGGAGCTCATGTCTTTAGTAAAATTGATCTAAAATCGGGATACCATCAGATTCGTATGATGCAAAGTGATATTTTTAAGACTGCATTTAGAACTCAAACTAACCATTATGAATTTATGGTAATGCCCTTTGGGCTTAATAATGCCCCTACTACATTTGCATGAATGATGAGCAACATTTTTCTTGATTACCAAGCTTTTGTTCTTGTATTTTTCGATGATATACTTGTTTATAGTAAGAATGATAGTGAGCATGAGAAGCATCTTAAAACAGTTTTTCATTTACTACAAGAGAACACACTTTACGCTAATCTTGAAAAGAGTTACTTCTTTCAACGTAAGCTAGAATATCTAGGACATATTATTTCAAGTGAAGGTGTGCATGTGGATCCAGAAAAGATTAAAGTTATAGTAGAATGGCCTACACTACAATCAGTCAATGATGTTCGTTCTTTTCTTGGGTTGGCTAGTTTCTATAGGAAGTTTTTTCCAAATTTTTCTTATTTAGCATTGCCTCTTATCGTGTTATTTAAAAAGAAAATAAAATTTGCATGGGGACTTACCCAACAAAAATCCTTTGAAAAACTCAAACATGCACTTTCACATGCGCCTATTTTACAGCTACCTAGTTTTTCACAACCCTTTCATGTTGTTACTGATGCTAATGGTTTAGGAATAGGTGTTGTTTTAATGAAAAATGATCATCCCATTGCATTTAAGAGTACGAAGCTTAAGCCCTCAGAAAAGAATTATAGTACATATGATAAAGAATTGTTAGCAGTTGTGCATGCTTTGCGAATTTGAAAACACTATCTTATGGGCTCTGAAGTCTTAATCAAAACTGATCAACATACTATTAAGCATTTATTAAATCAACCCTTAATCTCTGATCGGCATCTTAAATGGTCATCATTCATTCAAAATTTCCAACCCATGATCCAATATCAGCCTGGTAAAGCTAATGTTATAGCTGATGCTCTTAGCTGTTTTCCTTCACATTCTGTTGTTTTGCATAATATTTCTACCATCCAAATTCATTCTTTTCAAGAAATGATTTCCACTTATGCATCTAATTTGTATTTCTCACGTGCATGGCATGACTTCAACAATGGTGCATCTGTATCTAATGAACATTATACATTTCATAATGGTTTTCTTTATTTTCAACATAGATTATGCATAAACCAAGCTTTTAAAGATTTTGTCATCAAAGAAATGCATGAACCATCTTACATGGGTCATAGAGGCATACAAAGCACCATTTCTACTTGCAAAGATTTCTTCTTTTGGCCACACATGGAAAAAGGTATTGCACATTATGTTTCTCAATGCATTATATGCCATCGTGTAAAACGTCATCATGGTAAACCATTCGGATTATTAATGCCACTTCCCATTCTGAATGAACCATGGGAACAAATTTCTATGGATTTTATCACAGGTCTTCCCATCACTTCATCACATAATGATATGATTTGGACAATAGTTGATAGGTTTAGTAAATATGCATATTTCATTCCATGTAGAAAAAGTTTGTCGTACCTCAGGCTGCAAAATTATTCATTAAATGCATTTTCCCACATCATGGATTTCCTAAAGTAATGTTATCTGATCGTGATGTTAGATTTTGTAATCATTTTTGGGTTGCCTTATTTCAACATTTTGGTTCTAAAATAGATTTTAGCTCTACATTTCATCTCGAAAGTAATGGACAAAGTGAGGCTACAAATAGTACTATTCTTGATTTATTGCATTGTTATTCATTAGATAGTCCCACTAACTGGGATGAAAAGTTCCCATTGCTTCAATTTGCTTACAATAACACCACACACACCACTACTGGTCGTGCACCTTTTGAAATTGTTTATGGCAAAAAGCTTCCCACTCCCATGTCACTCACCCAAACCGACATTCCGATGGATGATTCTATTGCTCAAGATCAGATTTCTATACTTCATGATGTTTACAAGCACATTAGGAAAAGTCAAGAGCGATACACACGTAATATAAATACAAAATTATTAGCTAAGGAATTCAAGGAAAATGATCTTGTGTGGTTGTGTATCATTAAAAAGACGTCTCAAAAATATTTTGCAGCATCCTAAAATTAAACTTGCACCACACTATTATGGACCGTTTCACATTATACAAAAAATTAATGATAATTTATTTAGATTAGATATACCATCTCATTGGAATATACATAACTCTTTTCATATTAGTTTACTTAAACCATTTAAAGGAACTTTACCACTCACTCCACTTCTTGATGACCCTCCTTTAATTGAAGAACAATCTGAAATCTTGGTTCCTGAGAAAATAATTGATCATGATGTCACTACTACACGTGCAGGTACTCAATATCATCGATATTTAGTTAAGTACATAAATCACTTTATTGAAGAATGTCAATGGATACATAAAACACAATTAACACCTCATTATGACCACTTAATTTTTGCACATCATAGACAAACACATTAATGTAATTCCTCCATGAACATTTTCATGCATGTGTTTTTACATGGAACATGCTTATTTTTGTTCAGTGATGGAACATGTGACTGGCCATCCATGTTTATTTTTATTTTATCAATTGAGGTCAGTTGCTTTTTCAACTGAGGGGCATGTTATAAATTATGGAATGTGTTGAACAAGGCATTGTTGGAGTGTTAATTTATTAATTTACTAATTTATTAATGTGTTTTGGTGTTTTTGATATAGAAGTTGAAGGTTCGTGAGGGCGTGAAAGGCATGAAAGGGTGGATATCAATAATCCAACTTTAGGGAAGACATCAATAATCCAACTTATAATTTAGTTTGTACATAAACCTGCGTAGAAGGTTTTATTGTTGGAAACAGTTAGAAAAGTAGTGGTTAGAATAAGGGTCATTGTAGACCACAATTTTTGATATTGAAAGCAAAGGCTTTCTACAAAAGTTACTTTCAGGCATGCTTTTTGAGGTCGCTCTCATGTAAACACTATTTCTACATAATCAAAAATTCCTATAAATACATGCACTCTATGGACTGTCGAAACATAGTGCATGGGGGGAGATTGCACCCAATATTGCATTCTCTCTCGTCTCCTGGCATGTCTATTTTTTTGTGTGTTTTCTGCATCTGTAACCTCTGTGTGCACATGAGCAAGATCCTGATAACATCTAGCTTCTTACATATTGATCCTTGTAGTTGCTTGTGTTACCGTTAGTGTCTATGTGAAAGGCCAAATGGCCATCGGACACTTTTTTGTATATGTTCTTTAATAAAACATATAGCAGCTTGGTCAACAATAGACTATAAGTTTGACCACATTTGTAATACGTACAAAATATGTCTTCATGCTCCCTGCACACTGTGTTTTCTATGTATTCTCTAGCATTTTCTACGGAGTAATGTGTGCAGTGGTTGGAGCTTGGTTTTCTGCCTTGATGGTATCATCGTGGAGATCTCCAAAAGGAGATTTTAGCATGGTGCATTGCCATCAAATTACTTCACTAGTATCAGAGCATTTTGACGCAAAAGCTTTGTTCCTTTTGTGCGAGCAAAGGGAGAACCTGCCCACCCAAGGCTTATAACTAAGGTGGTGACCAAGGGGGCATAGACCTTGGCATACCTTTTCATCTCGAGTCACCCTTGGCACTCTTGGCTACACGTGAGGGAGGACCTCAATGATCAGGGAAGATGGAGGTTCTCGACACTTCCCTGGAGGTCACCCATTCCAGTTTGTTTCCACTAGAGCCCACTTAACTAACAACCTCTCTTGCCACTAAGCTACACTCTTGTGGTGTTTCAAGAAGGGGAAAGACTAAGGTTAGCATTACCTTGAACATGTTTTGGTCCCTCAAAGCTTCATTCTTTGCTTTCAAAGCCTGTTTTGAAACATTTTTGGGGTGATTCTTAGAGCCATTTTGGAGTACTTTTGAGCATAATTCTCTTTACACAGGTTCAATAACATCAATAAGAGTGCTGTTTGTACTTCTCCAAAAATAAATATTCACATTTGGGGCTGTGTTTTTGAGCGACACTAGCCGAAAGAATAGAGTTAACAAACACTTGTAGGTGTTGTTGACTAGTGTTCGGGCTATGAGTTTAGCCTTTAAGTGTCACTTTACTCCATATATTGAGCACATACACACTATGTATGCTTCTGTGGATACCGCTTATGTATGTCCATGTGTTCATTGATATAGCTATTATATTTTTTTGCATAAAGCCTTTGAGATTGATAAAAAGGGTCATGGTGAGGTTTTCTTAAGTGGGAGACAGTCAACTCTTCGATGACGCAGGTGGAAGACTTACCCAACCTTGCAATAGGAGATGTATGCTAGTTGTTCATAGGTGCTTGATAAGACAAGTTGGCTTCTTTTGATTAACTGATTATATGCAGTGGAGTTAGTGATTGCCTATGCAGGTTTACATGTTAGTACTTGTAGTTTTATGAGTAGTTCACACTAGTCATATGCTTATTTTCCAGAGGATACTCTCTCAATTTTTTTTTGAATTTTTTGTTTTGTCAACTATATAGTGGTCGGTTTACTCCTTGATACACTTATTGGTGTGATCACATATATTCTCACATAATCCTTTTGGTTGGTCATTACTGTTCATTAATCCATTTCTTTGGGGAGACTATTAATTTCCCAGAATTTGACACTTGGTCATCCTTTTTGAGCCTTAGTTGTGTTTGGACTCTTCTAGCTACATTATCATTCTAGTCAATTCTTGATCATCATTGCATCAAAGATCTCAGGCACATCTGGTGGAAGAGGGTCTAGTGACAGTGTTCCCAGAAGGAGCTATAACTTGCAAGGAAAAGACCATTTTGAGATCTGAAAATTTGATGGCACAAACTTTGCTCTATGGAAAAATGAGATTAAAGATGTGTTGATTCAAAGGAGGCAATGGAAGCTAGTAAAGGCACCTGGCACATAATGTTTACTTTACAATATTTGATATGATGAGAAAGTTATATGACCTTTGCATGAAGGACACAGATAGTGTTGCTACTCATCTAAATGAGTTGATTCTATATTCTCTCAGTTACATGCTTAGAAAATGGACATGGATAATGAAATGAAAGCAGTCTTGTTGTTATGCACCTTGCCATCATCATGGGATACATTTTGCACTGCTATTAGCAATAGTGCACCTGGTGGTAAACTAGTCTATGATGATATATGTGGAGCACTCTTGAGTGAGGAGATTCATAGAAAATCTATGGTTGGCACTCAGAGTGGAGATGCATATAATGTTCGGGATTCTTACCAAGGGAAGAATCATCAATGTGGTAGGAGCAAGAATAAGGAAAAGAATGGTCAACAAAATAAGAGTAGAAGTAAATCAACGAAGAGGGATATTGAATGCCATTATTGTCATAAGAAAGGACACATGAAGAAAGACTTCTATGCATTAAAGTATGCTAACGGTAAAGGGAAAAATGGGCATGTTAAACAGCTACATGCACCATCTACTTCAACTGTGAAGATTTAAGAAATCAATGCTATTTCTGATGATGCTGATGTGTTGACACTTGACAATACTTTGCCTATTGAGGCTCTTATGGTTGATTCTCTTTCCCACACATGGCTACTAGATTCTAATGTTTCTTTCCATGTAACACCACATAGCGAGTGGTTCTCTACTTACGTAGCAAAGTCTCTTGGTACTATGAGACTTGGTGACTCTTAAGAAAGTGATGTTGTTGGGATTGGAGATGTGGTTGTGCGGTTCATTGATGGTTCAAAATTTACTATGCATAATGTACACCGTGTACTTTAGTTATCACACAATTTGATGTCAGTTGATCAAGTCGATGGCCTTGGTTACAAGGTGTTCTTCTATGCTCAATCCTTTCACATATCAAAGGGCAATATGGTTATTGCAAAAGGAAGCAAAGTTGGCTCACTTTATCCTTTATATGTATCACAGAAAGAACAATTGCTAGCTGTTATTGAACAACCTATGGCTTGTATTTGGCATGGTTGTTTGGCCATATATCACGTAGTGGAATGAGAAATCCTTCTCCTTCTGGCTACTTACTTGTGTTATCTTTCTCTGAATTTTCATTTTGTGAGCATTATCAATATGGAAAGCAAACTAGGAGTTTGCACAAGATGCACATTGACTCTTCAATTCACCCTTTAGATCTCGTTCATATAAATGAGTGTGGCCCTATGCCAATAAGGTCAGGTGTTTCTCTTTACTTTGTCACTTTTATAGATGATGCTACTAGAAAATTATCTGTATATCCTATCAAAGCAAAGGATGAGATATTCCCTACTTTCAGAAAATGGCTTGTTTCAATTGAGACTGAAAAAGGAACTAAGCTTAAGGCTTTACGTTTAGATACTGAGGGTGAGTAGACCTCACATGAATTCAACCTTTTTTGTTAGTGTAGAGGAATTCCAGAGAGTTTATAGCTCCTTATACCCCAGTACATATGGTGTAGCTAAAAGGATGAATAGAACTATTCAGGATAGAGTAGTTTCTATGCTACATCATGCAAACCTTTCACAAAGTTTTTGGGTAGAAGAAATATTAGCTATAGTTCATGTGATTAACCTTTCACATAGTATTGCCAAAGTTTTGCAAGTGGCACAAGAGTTATGGACAGGGAAGCCACCATATTATGATCATCTTCACATTTTTGGGTGTGAGGCATATGTTTATATACCTAATAAACTTAGACAAAAGCTGGACCATAAGTCAAAGAAACACATTTTTCTTGGATATAGTCGATAAGGAAAATTTGGATATCGCTAATGGGATCTTGAAACACAATCAATGATCATAAGTAGCGGTAGTAAAACATCTTCAAGTTTTGAAGACATTGATGGAGATTCAAGCAGTTTTGAAAAGTGTCTTGATGAGGAACTATGATTTCCCTTTGTGAAGACTCCCAGAGTAAGAAAGGCACATGCAAATGATACAAGAAGAAGTGACCCAGGACCAAGAACACATGGGAGGATGTAGAATTTAGTGCAATGATTGATGTATGACAACTACATGGTTCATCATTGTGCCTACATGACCAAGGTAATACAAGATGGTGAACCTTCTTATTTTGAAGATGCAATTGGAAATGCACATTAGAAGGAATATATGGATGAGGAGATGGCTTCATTTTATGAAAATGAAACATGGAAGCTGGTTCCATTGCCACAGGGAAAGAAACCCATAGGTTACAAGCGGGTTTAGAAGGTGAAGCACAATGTTGATGATAGCATAAGCCTGCATAAAGCATGATTGGTAGCAAAAGGATATGCACAGGAATATGACATTGATTATGAAGAGAAATTCAATCATGTAGCTAAAATGGCTACTCTTAGAGCACTTGTTGCATTGGCTATGACAAAAGGATGATTTTGCATCAGATGGATGTAAAGAATGCTTTCTTACATGGTGAGCTATATGGAGAAGTATACATGGACCAGCCACAAGGATATAAGGATTCAAGGCACCCAAAATATGTTTGTAGGTTGCAAAAGGCTTTGTATGGGCTTAAACAAGCCCCTCGTGCTTGGCATGCAAGGATTGTTGATTACTTAACCACCATTGTATTTTCTATGTGATGCAGATCATTCATTATATGCAAGGAAAGGTGAATATGACATCATGATTGTGGCTATTTATGTTGATGGCTTGATTGTAGGTGGTGATAATGAAGAAAGCATCAAAGAGGTAAAGCAACTCCTTATGCAGGGATTTGACATGAAAGATCTTGGTGTTTTGTGCTATGTTTTGGGCATTCAGTTTATACATACATACCTTCCTTGAGTATGCTACAAAATTATGGTATGGCTGATTGTAAGCCAAATTCTATGCCATTAGATCATAATCTAAAGTTGAATACTACATCAAGTGAAGCATTGGAAAATGCTTCTATGCACAGGAAAATTGTGGGAAGTTTGATTATATCTCACAATTACAAGGCCTCATCTAAGCTACACAGTTGGAATTGAAAGTCAAATTATGCAGGTTCCCAAGAAACAACACTTAGATGCTCTGAGGTGCACTCTACATTATGTGAGTGCTACTTTGGATTATGCATTGTTTTATGAAGCTCATGTAGATTTGTAGGTCCATGGATACACGGATGCAAATTGGGTCGATAGTATTCCAGATAGAAGATTTGCTAGTGGCTTTCTATTCTCACTTGGAAGTGTAGCTATTACATGGAGCAACAAGAAGCAACCCACTATTGCTTTGTCGAGTAAAGAGGCTGAGTATAGAGGTGCTATAATGGTAGCATGTGAAGCATCATGGTTAGAGATGCTACTTGTAGATTTAGGTGTGGAAGTTTCAAAAGCCGATCATCATCTATTATGATAATCTTAGTAGTATTCAATTAGCATGAAATCCTAACCTTGATATGCTAGAACAAAGCATATTGAGGTACATTATCACTTCATCAGAGAGAAGGTATTTGCAGGTGATATTGATCTTGTTTGTGTGAGGATAGATGAGTAGGTTGCTGATATTTTCACTAAAGCACTTGGATCAGAGAAGCTGAAGAAGTTTTAGAAGATGCTTGGATTAGCGAACATGACATTGAGCTTGAGGGGGAGTGTTGAGACATCAAGCTCAACATGTGATGATCGAGGATGACTCGTATCACTTTTTCATTTCTCTAACATGTATAGTGTGGTCACACCGATATATGTCAGGGATACTTCATTGAGCTTTACTAGATCTACTTAGAAAGAGTGATGACACATTTGTTTCTTGTCAACTCACTCATTTGTGGACATTACGATTTTCTTGATGTATTGTTATTTATATATTGCACGAGTTGTATTGTTTTATTAGTTTATTCTTGTACATTCCTTTTATGTAATAGAAGAAGAAGAAGAAGAAGAAGAAGAAGAAGAAGAAGAAGAAGAAGAAGAAGAAGAAGAAGAAGAAGAAGAAGAAGAAGAAGAAGAAGAAGAAGATCATTCTTCCTTGCCTCAATCTGTGTGTGATCCTCTTTGATTGTGAGTGTGTGTGTGCGTGATCTCTCTTCCTTATCTCCTTCCTAGTGACACATGGAATCTATGCATCTGTAGCTCATCATGGTTGGAATGTACATCAATTGGAAATTAAAACTACTTTTTTGAATGGTGACTTACATGAATAAGTGTATGTATTTCACCCTTGTGGTTTTGTGCAAAAAGGGCATGAAAAACAAAGTGTGCAGGTTAAAAAAGGCATTATATGGTTTGAAGCAAGCACCACATGCTTGGTATGAAAAGATACATGCCTACTTGATTGCACATGGTTTTGAAAACAATCCAATTGAGAGCACCATATATTTTAAGCATGTAGATTTTACACTTCTTATCCTCATTGTATATGTCGATGACATGCTGCTCACTTTTCCTAATGACAAGCATATTGCTGAATTTAAGGCTGATTTGCATGCCTCTTTTGAGCTATCAGATATGGGTCTTTTGCATCATTATTTGGTGCATTCATTTTATGCAACTTTATGAGGGAATAACTTTGTGTCAAACAAAAAATATTTTGACACATTATTGTAGCATTTTGGCCTTGATGATTTCAAACTTATTGACACTCCTATGGAAACATGTTTAAATTGATTCTTCATGATGATGGAGATGCATTTGATGTTTTCTCATTCAACAAGTTGTTGAATGCTTTATTTACACATAACTTGGCCTGGTATCTAGTTTGTCTCTGAGATGGGCCCATTTATTTATGCATTTCCTAGGTGTCAAGCATTGGCAATATGTTAAGTGCATCTTTTGATACTTGAGTGGTAATCAAATACTTGGATTGTTTTATTCCAAAGGGGGGTCATTACCATCAGATTTACATGATTTTTTTGACTTAGACTAGGGTGGTTGCTATGACACTCATGTGTCCACCAGTGGATTTTGCTTCTTGTTTGGTAGCTCATGCATATATTGAATGAGCAAGAAGCAACCTACTATGGCCACTTCTAGTTGTGAGGCTAAGTATAGGGCAACTTTCACAATGATTGTTGAGTGTGTGTTTGTCAGATGCCTTTTTGCTGATTTGGGTATTGGTCAGTCTTCTACCATGAACATCATCATTTAGAGTTAGAGCACATTGTAGTTGCCAGGAACCCTGTGTTCCATGCTCACACTAAGCACATTGAGGTGCACTATCATTATGACAGGAAGGGGTTCTTTGTTGGAGAGATTGGGTTAGCATATGTGCTCACATAGGATAATGGTGCGTACCTTTTCCCAAAGGTTGTGCTTAGGGAGAAGTTTGAAGCTTTTCATAGAGCTTTGGGCTTGCTTTCTTTTGTGGATTGATCTCTTTCCACATAGCTTAGAACTTCTTTATACATGAGTGCCAACTCCTTGTTCATCGCATCACTCCTAGGGGGGATTTGTTGATACATTCTAGTAATGATGAGTGTGAACACTATTAGGATCGTCAAGAGTACTTTTTTCCCTCTTGAGGAAGTTTCTTCCCCCCGGCTTGTATATATGCCTATAACCCTAACGGATCACTTATCTTTATACATTTCCCTTAATAGTTCATTTAATGTTGTGTTGTGCTCCAAACTTCTTCTTCTTCCTTGTGCTATTTGTGTGCTTCTGCACACGTGGAACTCCAACAACTAGTTCATGAAAGACTGAATTCTTTTCACATTTCTAGGCTTTGGTAGATTTTCAATCGCTTTGAGTTTGTCTTCAATAGTGGAAATTCTAGTTTTTGAGACAATGTGTCCCAAAATTTTATTTGTCTTGCCATGAAGATGCACTTTTGAGGGTTTAGGGAGACTTGACATTTTCTACACTTAGCAACCAATTTATCCAACATAGGGATATGCCCTGGTCACTGTGTGGAATATGTGCAAAATTCATCCACATACACTTCTAAAGATTTCCTAAGAAACTCTTTGAGAACATGAAACATTAGTCTCTCAAAAGTTTTAGGGGCATTTGTTAAGCCAAATGGCATCAATTTATATGCATAAATTACCCATTTAGTAGCAAAGGTAATTTTATGTTGGTTTTTAGGCACAATCATGAATTGATTGTAGGCTAATATCCATATAAAAGCTATGCACATCTTTGCTAACTACCTTGCCCAAGAGGTGATCAATAATGGGGAGTGGATAATTATCCCGAATGGTTGCAACAATGACCTTCTTTGAGTTGATGTAAACTCTTATCTTGCCATTTCACTTGGGCACAAAAACAATAGGGAACACCCATTTGGTGTCCAATCTGATAAATGAAACTCACTTCTAGGAGTGTGAATTTCCTCTTTGATTTTAGTTAGATATATGTCATTATATGTGTATGGACTTTGTTTTGAGTTTTTAGCATCACTTGCCATAGGTATCCTATGGGCATGAATTCGAGGGTAAATACCCTTTAAATCCTTAGTAGATCAAGCAAATGCATCTCTATATTGTTGAAATAGTTCTTTTATTTGAGCCTTTTCTATTTCAAAAACATCGCCCCCAATACAGGTGCATTTTTCATCTCCATCTTCAATTGTGAGAATAACTTTTCTCTTCATTTCTTGCTTGTCATATGAGGCTCCTAACTTGGCTTCTTTCTTAGGTCCAAAAACTATGACTTTTTGACTCTCTACCTCATATTTTTTATAGCGTTTGGAAGGCTCAAAGTCGTCCTATTTCTTTTCTTTTGAAGTAATACTTTCATTATCAGGTTCCTCTACTTTATATAGGTGATACATGTTACACGTTCCCTTATACACTCTTTGGATTGAATCTGCATTAGGAACTCATCTTTAGGGGCAAAATTAGGTTTCATAATGAATCAACGCTAAGTCATCATCTAATATTTTATCTTGCACTAGCACTAATTATACATTTTTTTATTTCCTCAAGAACAAAGATCATGAACAATCCACTAAAATCATACCCTTCAACTTCACAATGTTTACTCAAGGTATTCTCATTAATAAAAATGTCCATAGTGGCTAGAATACCACATTTGTGAGATCTATTCTAGCTAACCTATGATCTTTTTTATGAGCTTGTCCACAAAGCCACAAGTTCAAAGTCTAATAATGTATGTGAAAGGTATTTTTCTTCATCGTTATGTATGTGAAAGGTATTTTTCTTCATCGTTATGTATGTTGTTATATTGGATGAGAGGGGTGTCTTGATGATGAAAAGTGTGGAAATTGCTGCGGGATTGCATCTATGGGGTTGGGGGGGCCTATCCTCGTGACTCATAAGGTTGAGATGGTAGGACTTGTAGTCATGGAGATATTGTTGGATTATATATTTTGCCTACTAGTTTGTCTCTCACAACTATGTTTATCTATATGGAGTCACATTGTAAAGGCTATATAAGCATGGACCATGTGCATGTTGGAGATAGACGTCTGCGGAAGCACGCGAACAACACAAGGAAGAAGAAGAAGCTTGGAGCACAAACACACAATACTAAATGTATTACTAGAGAATGTACAAAGATAGGTAGCCCATTAGGGCAATAGGCGTATATACAAGCCGGGGGAAAAAAACCTCCTAAAGAGGGAAAAAAGTGCCCCGGCGGTCCTAGTGTGTTCACACACATCACTACCTAAATATATCAACAAATCCCCCCTGGGAGTGATGCGGTGAACAAGGAGCTGGCACTCATGTATAAGGAAGTGCCAAGCTATGTGGAAATCACTCCACAAAAGGAAGTAAGCCCAAAGCTTTGCGGAAAGCTTCAAACTTCTCCCTAGGCAGAGCCTTGGTGAAAAGGTCTGCAATGTTCTCCTGCGTGGGCACATATGCCAAGCTGATCTCCCCAGCAGAGAACCTCTCCTTGACATAGTGATAATGCACCTCAAATTGCTTAGTGCGAGCATGGAACACAGGGTTCCTCGCAACTGCCAATGCGCTCTGACTGTCAGTGAAGATGGTGGTGGCAGAAGACTGGCCAACAACCAAATCAGCCATAAGGCGTCTGAGCCACACACACTCAACAGTCGCTGTGAAAGCTGCCCTATACTCAGCCTCACAATTGGAAGTGGCCACAGTAGGCTGCTTCTTGCTCAACCACGATATACATGAGCTACCAAGCATGAAGAAAAAACCACTAGTGGACACACGAGTGTCATAGCAACCAGCCCAATCTGAGTCAAAAAAAGCATGCCAATCTGGCGGTAGTGATCCCCCCTTGGGATAAAACAACCCAAGTAGCCGAGTACCACTCAAGTAGCGAAAGATGCGCTTAACCGCTTTCCAATGCGTGACTCCTGGGCAATGCATAAACCTGCTCATCTGTGAGACAGCAAACTGAATATCTGGCCAAGTAATGCATAAGTAAATCAAGCATCCAACAGCCTGCTGATAGAGAACAGCATCAAATGCATCTCCAGCATCATGAAGACTCAATCGTAAACCTGTCTCCATAGGAGTGGCAATAGGCTTACAGTCTTCAAGGCCAAAACGCTTCAATAATGTGTCAATATATTTCGTTTGACACAAAGCCATTCCACCATCAACTTGCATAAACTGAATGCCCAAATAGTGATGCAAATGCCCCAAATCAGACATCTCAAATGAGGCATGCAAATCAGCCTTGAAATCAGCAATATGCTTCTCAATAGGACCAGTGAGCAGCATGTCATCAACATAGACAACAATGATCAGAAGCACATCATTAGCACGCTTAACATATAAGGTGCTTTCAGTTGGAGTGTTCACAAAACCGTGTGCAACCAGATAGGCATGTATCTTCTCATACCAAGCATGTGGTGCTTGCTTTAAACCATATAGTGCCTTCTTTAACCTGCACACCTGGTTTTCATGCCCTTTCTGCACAAAGCCACGGGGCTGAAAAACATACACTTATTCATGTAAGTCACCATTCAGAAATGTTGTTTTAATGTCCAACTGATGTACATTCCAACCATGATGGGCTGCAAGTGCACAAATGCTCCGAACGGTAGTCATACGGCATGTAGGTGCAAAGGTCTCATCAAAATCAATGCCTCTTTCGTGCGCATAACCCTTTGCAACAAGCCTAGCCTTATACCTGTCAACTGTACCATCAGGTTTACGCTTCAGCTTGTATACCCACTTAGTGCCAATGGCCTTCTTGCTAGGAGGCAAGTCACATAAAGACCATGTACCATTCTTCATTATAGCATCATATTCAGATTGCATGGTAGCCATCCAATTTTCTGAATTCTGTGCTTCATCAAAAGAAACAGGCTCATTCTCATCACAGAGACTAGACGCAGCCATAGCATAGCAATCTGATGCAAAGGAGGCACTATGAGAGCCTGAACGAGTACGATATGACAAAGGTGCATCTAATTTGCTGTCACGCAAAGTCTGCACAAGCCATTTTGGCATAGTTTTTGCCTGCTCAATATCAGCTCTCTCATCAACAAGTGCATCATGTAAATCTGCATCAGAAATAGAATGATCTGCATCATCATATGAAACCTGCAAGGGCTGAGAAGTTGCCTCATTAGGACCAACACTAGATTGTCCACCTGTAAAAAGAGGCATCAACGTATCATACATGTCTTTGGAGCTAACAGATGTCTCCTTAGTACATGAAAGCAATGGCTGAATAGCATCTTCCACAAAGACAACATCATGGCTAACCAGAATGCGTTTAGTCTGTGGATGATACAGATGATAGCCTTTACTTTCAGAACTGTACCCAACAAAAATACATTTTAGTGCCTTATCATCCAATTTTCTGCGATGTTGTATAGGCACTAATGCATATGCCAAACAACCAAAAACACGCAGATGAGCAACAGATGGCTTGCGGTCATGCCAAGCCTCATATGGAGTGATAGACTGCAACGCTTTAGTGGGACACCTGTTCAGTACATATGCTTCACACATGACAACCTCAAGCCAGAAACTATGTGGTAAAGCCTGACTTTTGACCATGCACCTCGCCATCTCCATGAGTGACCTGTTCTTGCGTTCAGCAACTCCATTCTGTTGAGGTGTATACGGCACTGTACACTGGTGTTTTATCCCACGTTCAGCCAGAAATGCATTAAAATATGAAGACATATATTCCCCCCCTCGATCAGAACGGAGGGTACCCATTTTACATGCTGATAGATTTTCAGCCAAAACCAAAAACTGTTTGAAGCACATGAACACTTCGGACTTTTCTTTGAGTGGATATACCCATGCATGCCTGGAAAAATCATCAATGAAAGTCACGAAGTAAAGGTAATTTCCAAAAGAGGGTGTCTGCATAGGACCACAGACATCACTATGTACAAGCTGCAATTTCTGCGTAGCCCGAACTGAACCATCTTTTGGAAAGGAAGAACGCTGCATTTTGCCCAAAATACAGCCTTCACAAACATGTTTTCCAGGTGCCTCAAGTTTGGGAAAAGAGGACACCATTTCAGATTTCTGCAGGCGTAACAGACTAGCAAAATTCAGATGACCAAAGCGTGCATGCCAAAGCTTTGCATCTGACATAGCCTGAGAATCATGAACTGCACATGCCAAATCATTCACAGATCTTTCATAGTCTATGAGCTTATACAACCCACGACATAAAATGCCAGAAGCAATAATCACATCGCCATTTGAGAGATCATGGACTGTACACCTGTCATCAACGAATTTCACAACCAAGCCAATCTTGGCTAATGCAGAAACTGATAACAGGTTCTTTTTGATCCCTGGCACAAATAAAGCATCTGACAAAGGGAAAGACTACCATCAGCAGTAGTCAGAATGATCTTACCAACTCCCATAACAGGATAAGAGGAGTTATTGGCGCATGTGACAGTATTCCCTGTAGGGGCAGGCTCAAGTGAAGAGAAGAAACTGCGCTGCGAGGTAATATGTTTGGTCGCCCCATTGTCAAAGTACCAAACATCTGAGTCTACTGCAGACATGCACTGATCATGAGAAGATGGGTCAAAACTGCAGACAGTAGTAAACGCCCATTCTTCTTCCTGCACAAGATTTGCAGACTCTGTTTTTGGTGTAGAGGCCTCTGCAACAACCATTCCAGCCTCTTTCTTCTTTGCCTCTTTAGCAGCCAGTTTTGGACAGTTCTTTATAATATGATCATTTCCTTTACAGTACTTGAAGAACAATTTCTGCTTTTCTGATTTCTTCTCATCTTTATCCTGGTTCCTTGATTGTGCAGCATTTGCAGATTTCTGCTTACTAGTAGAAGAGTTCCATTTTCCTTTGCCCTTCTGACTAGCCAGGAAAGCTTGATCTGCAACACGCATAATGGACCTGTTCTGCCTGGACTGATCTTCCTGCAACAGAACAGAGACTAATTCCTCAAATGATAAGGCATTCGGATTGCCTTTCATCATCAATCGAAGAGTAGAGGCAAAACTCTGATATGAATCAGGAAGAACATTCAGAACGGTCTGCACAAGTGAGCTATCTGGTATAACCTCATCAGCAGAAATCAATTGTTCCTTCATGTCTTTGATCTTTGTAAGAAAACTGTCCATAGAATCACCTTCATTCATATGCTCACTCTCCAACTGTTTTCGGAGGTAAGCAACACGAGCCTCATTCCTAGCCTGGTACAAAGTGGTAAGTGTATCCCAAGCATCCTTTGCTGTTCTGCATGAGCGAATGTGAGGAATAATGGCACGTTTGACAGACAAAGCTATCAATGCATGTGCCTGGGCATCTCTGCCATCCCAACGAATCTGCTCTGCAGTAGGTGCAACAGAAATAGCAGCACGAACAGGAATCTGCGGAATATCATCTTCGACACCATCTTCATCAGCTCCAACACCTGTATTTGCAGTACCTGTCGTTACAGGTGTAACAGGACGTCTTTCAACACCCTGCACAATGTTCCATAATCCTTTTGCAACCAGTACATGTCGCATCATATAAGCCCATAATGGGTAGTTGGTACCATCCAACTTATCCTCAACAGCCAACATACAGAATACATCACTGCTTTCAGCCATGGTCGGTGACTAAAATACCTTGATGCAAAAAATTGACTGTATCTCAAAAAGTTGAACAGAACTGCCTAGACGAGTTATGTTAGACCTGTAGCAAACTTCGAGACTCTTAAACTGGCGAACAGAAACTGGTATATACCTTTGGCACAAAAGGACGAAATAGCCTGCACAAGTGCTGCGATAGTGCGTTCGGAGGCCGAAACGAGCTCAGATCGCGATTTCGGCACCACAAAGCGAAGCAGTTTTGGTCTCGGAAACACCCTGAGTATGCTCACCAAATTTCGTGCGAATCTGAGACTACAAATGGAGGAGTGTTGACGGCGCCCTAGAAGAAGCGATGACCTGCTCTGATACCAATTGTTGGAGATAGACGTCTGCGGAAGCACGCGAACAGCACAAGGAAGAAGAAGAAGCTTGTAGCACAAACATACAATACTGAATGTATTACTAGAGAATGTACAAAGATAGGTAGCCCATTAGGGCAATAGGCGTATATACAAGCCGGGGGAAAAAAACCTCCTAAAGAGGGAAAAAAGTGCCCCGGCGGTCCTAGTGTGTTCACACACATCACTACCTAAATATATCAACAGTGCAATCTACACAACATTGCGTACTAGTAAGCCCTTCATCTAAAATCTATCTAGAACACCATCTAAGATCAATATTGGGCATGGGTGGACAACACCATCTTTGTAGCTGCATTGCTCTTGGATATTTGAGAATTTGAGTTCTTTATCTCTCAATTTGCATCCCTCTTTTTCTATGTTTTTTTTATCAACTCTTTCTATTGGTCTATTCCATTGTGCTATTATTTTTTACTTGGTATTAGAGCTCAAGAGGCTCTCAGTGGTGCAGAAGAAGAAATGCAAAGGTTGTAGGGGCTTCAATGACAAAAGAGAGAAAAAGTCAAATTCTACATCATCATCTAGGACTGGGAATCAAGGTGATTTGTCAAAAGGAGTAGGTGGAGCACCATCAAGAGCATCAATGATGCCAGCCATGCCAATGTTGTAGATATGACCACCAACTTTCATGGAAGGTAAGCTTGATGGTTCAAATTGCACTCTGTGAAACTTTAAAATCACTTCTATACTTGATTCATATGATCTTCTTGAGACTATCCTTGGGAGTGATCATGATCCCTAAGAAAAACTTGATCCAAACAATCTTGGTCAAATGATTTGTCTTCATGTTGATCTTCAATGTGCTTGGAAACAAAGAAACACAGATGCAATCTCCGACCTAGTTACAAGTACTACTTATAGTGTTTTGAATCTCATTCAACATAATACCAATGCTTAAGAAGCATGGAACATACTAAAAATCAATATGAAACTCGTAACCAGAAACAATTTTTGAATTTGGAGAATCAATTAGCAATCGAGAGGTTTTTCGATGGGGAGATTGTAGAGGTATTCATCACTTGCATAAAGAATCTATGAGATCTGATGGTAAGCATGTGTACAAAATTCAAGTGATGAGCTAGCTCATCATTGTTTTTGAATCTATCCACCAAATTCGGATGGTTTGGTATTGCATTTAATACCCAAATAATACCTCGACCTCTAAATTTTGAAGAATTCAGTGCCTTAGTCATGGAGGAGGAGTTGCGGCTCAAGGAAAGGAGTGGTGACAACAAAGGAGATGTTGCATTCATAGAAATGTCAAAGGATGCAAAGTGGACGCTTCAAAAGATAGAGATCAAAAGAAGAATCATAAAAGAAGTTTCAAGGGAGAGTGTTTCCTCAAGAAGAAAGGCCACAAAATTCAAGAATCTCACATCAACAAGGCAAAAGAGAAGAATGGCTCTTCAAAAGATGGCAAGTGCAAGGAGTCTAGTAGCACTGTAGAATAGAGCTTGAGTTATTTTTTATGATAGAGGATGAATGCTCCTCACCTAAAGATTTAGGAATAGATGAATCATGGGTATTGGATAATGGTGCTCTCATCACATGATGAGCACAAAAGACCTTTATAGTTCCTTTGAGCCTTTAAAAGAACCCTTCATAGTAAAGGTAGGCAATAATGCAAGATGTCTTGTAGAGGGTGAAGGTATGTTTTTTTTATTAATTCTATTGGGGATATTAAAAATCTTTCAAATGTGTGTTGTGTGCTCCAAAAAACAAAAAAAATCTAATTTCAGTAGCTTCTATAACTAATCAATGTCATGAAGTATCTCTCAATAAGATAGGAGCAAAGATTATGGATAGTAACAACAACGTTGTTGGGTTTTGCATAAGGAGGAACAACATGTATGAGTTGTCTACTCTTACTACCAGTACAAGCAATGGCATGAGAGATTCAACCATATCAGATACCTTATACTAAAGGAGATGCATCACATGGGTATGGTTGCACATGTACGATTGATTGCAGACATGAAGGAAGCATGTGAAGCTTGCATGATAGGAAAGCAACAGAGGAAGGCATTTCCACAACAAAGCAAGAACACACCAAGATATCCTCTAGAGTTGGTGCATGCTGAATTGTGTGGGAAAATGCCTACACATGCCTTGGGCGGATCTTTCTACTTCATGTTACTCATCAATGACTATAGCTCGAAGATGTTGGTGTACTTTCTTTGCGATAAGGGTCAAGCCTTTTGTAAGTTTTAATAATGGCTTTAGCTTGTTGAAACTCAAACAAAGAAGAAGATCAAGAAAATTAGGACAGATTGTGGTGGTGAGTTTACATCAATAGGGTTTGAAGTTTTCTACAAGAGTAAAGGAATCAAGCATATTCTTATAGTGGCACATAGCCCTCGACAAAATGGTCTTGCAGAACATCAAATCAAACCATCATGGAGATATATTTGTGTCAACCACCAGGGTTTGAGGCTCCCATTTTAGAGAACAAGGTATGTAAGTTTAAGAACGCATTATATGGGCTAAAACAAGCCCCTAGAGCATAGTACCAATGGATAGATCATTATCTCTTCAATCTAGGTTTCAAAAGATGTGCTTCTCATGCTATTTTGTATGTTCTAAAGAGAGAAGGGAAGAAAATTGTGATGACCTTGTAGATGACCTTATGATTATAGGAAATGATGATGCTCTTCTTCAACAAAAAAAGAGATGCCCTTAGTTTAGAATTTTAAACGAGAGACTTGGGCTTAATGCATTATTTCTTAGGCCTTGAATTATTATAGAAACTTGGGAAGACTTTTATCTCTCAACAAACATATTCAAGATAGATTTTGAAGGCATTCAACATGGAGGATTGCAAGGATATTTCTACACCTATGGAGATCACCATAGAATTATCTATTGAAGATAATTTACCTCAAGTTGATATTGTAAGATTTTGGAAACTAGTTGGAAGTCTCATCTACTTGTGCAATAACATACCAAATATCTCCTATGATATTGGAGTAGTAAGCAGGTTCTCTAATAAGCCTTGCCAAACTCATTAGAAGGAAAGTATGCAGATACTCAAGTATGTGAAAGGAACCATTGATTATGGTATTCTCTATGAAGAAGTGTTGAGCCCATAAAAGTCATGTTGGTCAAAGTCAACTGCAGTCAAAGTCAACTGGTCAAAGTCAACTGGTCAAAGTCAACAAGGTCAAGGTCAAAGTCAACAGGTGCAAAGTCAAAGTGCGTAAGTGCAGGTGTCAAAGTGCACAGGTAGTGCACAATGAATGGGTTGCAGGTTGCAGAGGTATTTTATCTAATTTCCCTAAGGTTCAAAGTGTGTTTTAAAGTGTTTTGGAAGGTTCAGGTGAACCCCCTCTTATGTGCAAAAGTGAAGACTTAAAAGGAAACGTGAAGGTATGTGAAGCGGCAAAGTGTACGCATAGGTGAAAGAATGGCCCCCCCATTAAAATTTTTGGTTTTAGTCTAAAGTCACTACAGGACAAAACAGTGAGTCGTTGGTTGCCACTTGTGAGGACAATCTTGGGACATCAAAGTGAGGACCAAGATACCATTGCAGTTAGGAGCGTACGTGATCGACACACTCAAATCAAGGCAAAGGGCCATTCTTGGACCAATCTTAGAGTAAGCAAGAGAGCATAGTCTAAGGAAAAAAGAGAGAGAAGTGCAAGAGTCACCGGTGTGCGACGCAGAGAGAAGTGGAAGTGAAGGAGTGCAGAGGGAGAGCCTAAGGGATTGTGCAGAGAGTGCTAAGCTAGTCCCCCCAAGTATCTCAAGGTCCCATTGCAGTGGGCGCATGCCGACAGAAGGTATTCACTCCTCCCCCTTTGTGGAAGCTTGGTGCAAGGTGTGCACAAGGATAAGCTTAAAGCAGGTGGAGGTCTGGTGCAGAGGAGGCCGGCGGCAAGAAGACTTTGGGATATTGGGTATTTTGTAATTGGGCACTCTGTGGGATTGTGCACAGAGGTATTGGCTTGTCTTGTACTTCAAACATTGTAATTGTCTTACTGTAATCAATCGGCAGAAGCTTCCAGGTGTATTTTCTCTTCTTGTTTCTTCCCTTTTCTCCTACAAACCCTCAAACTCCTTCTTGTCTAAGAATCCACCAACAAAATTTGGCACGCACGGTGGGACCTCCAAGGAGATTGAGCTTAGGAGAAACCAAGTGCCAAGCATAGAAGAGATCAAGTGTCGACAGAACCACAGTGCTACTTCATCAAACAAAAGGTAAATATATTCTTATCAAGTGTCTTACATTCAGTGGGCTATGAGCTGCTCATGACCGCAACCTGGTCCCAAGTATTGAGGGTCACCTGCAAGCAGACAAGGAGGAAGGTTGTTAGAAGGTCCTCCAGCCCACTATCTTCAACATCATCAGTCAAGAGCATGGCGGGTAAGGTAGACTTGGAAACTTTACTCTCTAGATTAAATATAAAGTTTCCTTCTTTCAAAGGCCTAGCTCAGGAGGATCCAGATGAACACATTAGGAGGTTTTTGGCACTATGTAAGACTAGAGGCCTAATGGGTAGAGAGGATGCTTTTTTTATTCTCTTCCCTGCCACATAAGAGGGATTAGCTGATAAGTGGTTCAGCCAGTTTGCTGAAAACCATTTTACCACTTGGGATGTGATGAAAGATGCTTTTAAAAATCAGTTCCAGCATGGCAACACTGCGGAGATTATCATAGAAGAGCTAGAAAATTTAAGATTAGGTCCACGAGAAAAGTTCCCAGAGTTTGTGACTCGGGCCAAAGCACTAATGGCTAAATTGCCAGATCCACCACACGACTTTTTTGTCAAGAAATGGTTGGCTAAGCCCTTACCAGTGGCCACCCAATGCAAAATAAAGGAATTAGTGCTACCTACAGCCTCCATAGAGGAGTTCATCAGCACAGCCACACGCTTGGAGCAGATAAGGTACCAATATGGAGCAACTTCTTCCCAACCAACATATGGTACAGAAATGGAGGATCCAGTGATACTACTAAGGAAAGAGCTGGAGGGCTTAAAAAGAAATAAGCCCTACAAAGAGGAGGAGAATGTTGTTGCTCAATTGAGAAGGGAGATTGAAGCATTAAAGCTCCAAAAGGAGGAGGAGGCCCAGGCAGAGGAATTGGCTCAGTTGCGACAGGAGTTGCAGGAGCTCAAAGGAGGTGGCATCAAGAGTGGACTTTGGTGTTCCATGTGCAGCAAACAAGGGCATATAGTAAGTGAGTGTCCTCTGTTAAGTGTAACTTGCCGATTATGCAGGAAAGTTGGTCATGAGGCCCATGAATGCCAATCAAGGGGAATGCCTGCAACGACATACTGGACACAAGGAGGATCCCTACCAACCACAAATGTGATGGCTTCTGCCCCCAATCAAGGTAACACTTATAACCCTAGACAGAGGGATAATTTTGGAAATGGGCCTAGAAGGCCAATTATTTGTTTCAGATGTGGAGACTGTGGGCACTATCAAAGTAGGTGCACTCTTCCAGAAAATGCCCCTCCTTGCAAAAATTGCCCAGAGGCTAGAGAACATTATACAAATTATTGTCCTAAGAATCAAGCCTCTTCATCTGGGCCCCACATTCAAATGATTTCTGTGCAGAAAGAAGAAAGGGTAGATCAGGTTAAGGTGCCATCTCCATCTACCAGGTTGGTGCATTTAGAAGAAATTGAATCTTTTACAGTGCACACAAGAAGCAAGGGGAAGGCTCTAGTGGAAATAGGTCAAGAATCAATGATTAATGGATTAAACAGAGACAAAGGTGTGTCTGACGAAAAAGCCAACCCAAGTGCAAATATAAGGCAAAAAGAAAATTTCACAGGTACCAGTGATGCCATTGAATATGCATTCAACAGGGCTCATGAGCAGTTTGATAAGTCAAATGCAGCCCATGCTCTTAAGGAATCAGAAGCTTGCAAACTACTCAAGTCCATGAAAAAGGAGGCTAGTATTTTTTATTTAATAAAGATGGATGGGAAGTTCAGGTCAGAACTCTTGCAGATAATTGATGAAATGTCCACAACAAGTTTAGTGGCAAAGGCTGCTGTTATGCATAAAGATAGATGTTTAGGGGAAGCACCCCTCACAGATTACAAGAGCCCTCGGCTAACAGTCTCTATTAAAGGTCATGAGTTTCAAGGAGTTATTGTGGATGGTGGTTCTGGCATTAACTTGATGCCTGAATATACCATGAAAAAGATTGGAATATACCCTTCAAGACCTGCCAACTTCACTGTAACAATGGCAGACCAAAGCATAGTAAGGCGTATTGGTGTGGTCCATGGAGTTCCAATCAAAATACAAGGTACCATCTTTAACTTGGACTTTGTTGTTTTAAGGCTACCACAGGTAGAAGGAAGTTTCCCCCTGTTAATTGGGAGACCTTGGTTAAGGCATGCCAATGTGTTGCATGACTGGGGCAAAGACACAATGTGGGTAAAGCAGGAGGGAAAAGAGTTGCAGCAGATAATTTTAGAAGAAGGACCAGACAATCAGAGAAATACTAGTATGATGCAGACAATTGGTATTTGTATGGAAGAAGAAGTGGTGGACAACCCAGAAGCAGATCTATTTGAAGGAGCAGATTTATATGAAGATGAAAACATGTTGGCTTGGCTCCATGCAGAAGACCCATCTTCTTGCTATGGAATTTTCCCAAACTCAAGTAGAGAAGAAGCATATGAAGAAAAAGAGGAAATCACTCAGGTTGAAACACTCTCAGTCAAAGGCCATGGAAAAGAGAAGAAAAGCAAAGTACTCCTTAAGTGTAGCCCTGATGAAGATGCTTCAAATCATATGTCAATGGCCACTGTTTTATGGATCCTGGTATGGATATCAATTGTTATGTCAAGTTTAATGATAGCAAGTGCAGGGCTTTACATGAATGTGGAAGGAGCACCTGCAAGTCTTTGGAAACATAGGGTTCCACTGGATGAAGAAGCTGGAATAATCAAAATAAACTTTTGCAGATTAAGTCATAAAGTTGCTGGAGGAGATAACATTCTAATGAAGGATTTAGGGTACCCCTATCAGATGACCAGTGTGCCCAAGGAGAAGACAAAATCAATGAAGTGTGGTACAATTGCAGATTATGGAGGAGTCTCTCTGAGTCAACAATACAAGGCTCAAGGCCTATCATCAACAAAAGTGAAGATTTTTGGATCACCTGGAACCTGCAAAATTTGTCCAGGTTGTACATAGTCTTTTTCTTGTCATTTTTACTTAAGTTTTAGTAGTTTTCTTTATCCGATTCATGCTTGTTTCTTGAGTTTTTAGCAAATTTAGTAGCCATTTCATCAACTTTGCGAATGTACATTTTTTGGAATTTTTAGGAAAATTTTCAGCATTTTTCAAGCAATTTTTAGAATTTTTCTATAATTTTTCTCCTTTTTCATGAGTCTTTTTCTTGCCAAAATTGAGGAATAAAGGAAGCTCTCTGTAGGTTTGATTGCAAAATTCTAGCTTAGGCCTGTAGCAAATTTTTTGAGAATTTTTTGGATTTTTTTTGCAATTTTTCTGGATTTTTTATGTATTTTCTTTGATTTTTGGGACAATTTATATATATATATATAAAAAAAAGGCCCCATATGGGCGTTTTCTTTCTCTGCACACAAACAAAAAAAAAAAAAAAAAAAAGGGCCCATAGGGACGTTTTCTTTCTCTACACAGAAAACCCCAAAAAAAAAAAAAAAAACCCCAAAACCCCACCGACCAAGCCCTCACCGACCACTCATCCCCCCCCCCCCCCCCCCCGCCCCCCCCGTTCTGACAGTCCCCCCCCCCTCCCCCCCCATTTCTTTTTCCTTTTTTTAATTTTATTTTTCTTTTGAATATTTTATTCTTTTTTATTTTATCTTATTTTGTTTTTAATTTATTTACGATTTTTTTATTTTTATTTTTATTTTTATTTTAATTTTGATTTTATTTTTATTTTATTATCCGCACAGGCGTTCCAAAAAAAAAAAGGGTCTTTCATTTTATTTTTTGTTTTCTTATTATATTTTAATATATATATAATAATATATTTTTTTTCATTTTTATGGCTCAAAGCTTTTGGCTCTGGATCATGCCTCGGTTGGACGTTTTTTACAAAATAGGAGTCATTTTCATGTTTTTTGGCACCTCTGGACTCAGTTTTTGGCTTTATTTTTCCAAATTCCCACATTTTCTCTGAGTTTTGGTCAAAACCCTCATTATTTGCACACATTTATCACATGTTTTTATTTACCCACATTGTCCACATGGTCTATTCTCACCTTATCTTTCCTTATGTTTAATAATATTCCATCTATACCCTCTGTAGCCCTCCAGTTTGATCATTTTAGCCCCCCTCCAGGCCCTGATTCCTACTTCCAACCCCTCCCTTTACCAATCTGCCCAGCCACATCCTTCACCCTCCCGGCCCCATCCATCTTCATACCCTCAGCCCTCCCTTCCCATTCCATTCTAACCTCCCATTGCCCCTCTTTTGCTTTTCCATAACAAAATCCCACTTCTCGTTCTTTTGTGGTGCTTGTTCTGGTGGATGTTCTCAGATCTTCTCTTCAAGTTGTTGCAACTCTATTCTCATGGTGTCCTCTATGTTCAAAGTTTTGGCTGTAGCTCTCCGGGACGGAGAGCACATTAGGTGGTGGGCAACTGTTGAGCCCATAAAAGTCATGTTGGTCAAAGTCAACTGCAGTCAAAGTCAACTAGTCAAAGTCAAGAAGGTCAAGGTCAAAGTCAACAGGTGCAAAGTCAAAGTGCGTAAGTGCAGGTGTCAAAGTGCACAGGTAGTGCACAATGAATTGTCCACAAAGGGTAAATTGGAGAAAATGGGTTGCAGGTTGCAGAGGTATTTTCTCTAATTTCCCTAAGGTTCAAAGTGTGTTTTAAAGTGTTTTGGAAGGTTCAGGTGAACCCCCTCTTATGTGCAAAAGTGAAGACTTAAAAGGAAATATGAAGGTATGTGAAGCGGCAAAGTGTACGCACAGGTGAAAGAATGGCCCCCCCATTCAAATTTTTGGTTTTAGTCTAAAGTCACTACAAGACAAAACAGTGAGTCGTTGGCTGCCACTTGTGAGGACAATCTTGGGACATCAAAGTGAGGACCAAGATACCATTGCAGTTAGGAGCGTACGTGATCGACACACTCAAATCAAGGCAAAGGGCCATTCTTGGACCAATCTTAGAGTAAGCAAGAGAGCATAGTCTAAGGAAAAAAGAGAGAGAAGTGCAAGAGTCACCAGTGTGCGACGCAGAGAGAAGTGGAAGTGAAGGAGTGCAGAGGGAGAGCCTAAGGGATTGTGCAGAGAGTGCTAAGCTAGTCCCCCCAAGTATCTCAAGGTCCCATTGCGGTGGGCGCGTGCCGATAGAAGGTATTCACTCCTCCCCCTTTGTGGAAGCTTGGTGCAAGGTGTGCACAAGGATAAGCTTGAAGCAGGTGGAGGTCTGGTGCAGAGGAGGCCAGCGGCAAGAAGACTTTGGGATATTGGGTATTTTGTAATTGGGCACTCTGTGGGATTGTGCAAGGTATTGGCTTGTCTTGTACTTCAAACATTGTAATTGTCTTACTGTAATCAATCGGCAGAAGCTTCCAGGTGTATTTTCTCTTCTTGTTTCTTCCCTTTTCTCCTACAAACCCTCAAACTCCTTCTTGTCTAAGAATCCACCAACAAGAAGGATCACCTCTGGTTCATTATTAAGATTCAGATTGGATAGGAAATATTGATACACAAAATCAGTTTCTAGATATTGCTTTCCTTCAGGATCTATGATTTTCTCTTGGATCAGTAAGAAACAATTGGTTGTAATATTATCTTCTATTGAAGCTGAGCATGTGTTACTGTAGCATGTGAATCAGTATGCTTGAGGAGGATTTTGTGGCACATAGGATTACAAGGAAAAGAGGCAATATGGTTGAATTGTGACAACAAAATTTGAATGGTCATCACCAAGAATCGTGTTTTCCATGCACATACCAAGCACATAGAAAATGAATATCACTATGTTTGTGAAATGATCGAGGAGGGAGTCATGGAATAAGCTATTTTCCAACTAGAGAAAATGGAGTAGACATCTTGTTGCTCTAGACAAGCGCAAGTATCATGTAGAGGAGCTCCACCTCCTTAATTGTCAATATGCAAAAATGTAAGGATGATATGAAGATCATGAATAAGTGATGTTTGCAAAGGTGAAGGTGAGAAGCATGCTAGTGCACACACACACACACACACGCACACAAGGAAGAGACAATAGGAGAGACAATGGAAGGAAAATTACTTCTATTCATAACTCAAAGTACAAAAGATATCTTACCAAACTCACACCTCAAACTAGCTAACCCCAAAAATGAGTTCCCTATCTCTATTTATAGTTTTTGAGGTGAAGTCACCGGTTTCACATCTAATGGTCAGTCTATTTAAAAATTATGCCCTAAGCTACTTTTGGGGTAACAAACGATGTCCAAGAAATACAAAAATTGGTTGGCACTTTCTATGTAAGCTCCCAAGCTCGAGGACTCCTATGATTGCACAAAATGGATCATCAAATGGAAAAATTGGGTGGCATGTTAGAGTGGGTAGTGATTAAAATCACTAATGTTGCTTCTAATGGGTTTGATAATTGTGAATCAATATTAAGTGGAAATTTTGGGGGTGGGGCCCCATTTGGTCTCATTCCTATACTCCTTACATGCTTCCTCTTTGTCTATGTCATGAGCTGCTCCCAACACTCCCTCCCTCTCGTTTCTATTATCCTTGATAGAACCTTGTAGGGAGCGATCAATGTAATTTTGTAGGAGGTCTCGTGTTGTAGGGAGCGATCAATGTAATTTTGTAGGAGGTCATAAGTGAGGATGTGCTCGTTAACATAAATTTTGCATGCTAGATTGGCTTCCAATCTATCCCATGCTATGGATAGTGCATTGAATACATGAGTTGTTCATAGGAAAAAAAGTTGAAGACGTGTTGGCTTGGTTATGAACACCTCTGAGTGATACTCCATGACAATTTGGTAGTGAACATCTCTTTGAACATTTGTCTATAGCATATAGGCAAGTACTTTATCCCGACAATGCCATGCATAACAAGCTTTGAGTAAGGGAGTTGTACTCATATAATACACCATATCTAAATTGCCATGCTTGAATCTTGGTGTCAAGATATGAGGTGCCCGTACCCTCCTAAAGATTTCAAATGTTGTTTGCATGAGGTCAAAAATTTTCATTGGCATCATGGTTGCTATGTTTGTCATACGATTCAATCATGGTAGCCAATGCTGAATGGTTTCCATCATATATGCCACTGTCTGGGGTCCTTGTGGTGGTGTGAATTATGGATAATTAATCCATTCGTGGCACTTTAGATCATTTTGCACATTAATAGAAAAATCTGGTCAGGATTGAATTCATGGAAATATGCCATGACAAGGATTGTACATTATGTGCATAGGGGCCTTTGACCATGTATACATCATTTTTGGGTATTCTCGTAGCAAGTCACACCTCTAGTTTGGCTAAAAGATGGTGCCTTTGGTTGCTTGTGGAGGGATTACTCTACTTGGAACTGCATAGCATGTGTAGGTAGATTCCTTGTAACTCTTTAGATCTTTGACTTGTACTCCACCAGATACATACAGTATGGCTCATATTGAATTTCATTGGTAGAAATGCATCTCCGTGGCATGAGTTCTGTAAAGTAAGGTGTCTTCAATCTATTCTCTTCTATCATAGCCATAGCCTAGAGCTGAGCTTCTATGTAAGTAGAATGGTCTTCCCTAACTTCTCTACTAGCTTCACCCAGGTAGGTAGTGGTAGCTCAAAGGTGTCTTAATTCTCAATGGTCACACTTTGGCATTAGCTACCTAGGATTCATATTCTTCTTCAAAACTGGAGTCAATCAAAATGGTGATAGCCTCATTTGGTTCTAGTAGGTCAGGTGGGGAAGCAAGCCTCTGGAGCATAGCCTATTCTATGAGTTGGTTCTGAAGCATAGTGACTTGCTCGTGTAGTGTGTTCAGTTCTTACAACACTTCAAGAGGGGTGATTGTCTGATAAGGGTGTGGTTCTTATTGTTCTACTAGTTGTATCGTTGCTCTAGCATTTTGCAAAGTGGCACATTCTTGTGTGATCTTATCATGATCCTCAAGCAATCGTGCATGGTCTTCTAAAATAAGCTTGATAGTCTCTAAGAGGATTGCCTAGAAATAGTTGGGACTAAGTGGTGCTCCTAGGTTATCAATGGAAACTTCAAAGTTATCTCAGTTTTGCTCTTGCAATCTCTAATTTTCCTCTTGTGCAGCTGCTAAGTGTCTATGGAGAAGTTGCATATTGTGTGTTAATGATGCATTTCATTCAATTTGCACTTGAATTTGGTCTTCTATTTCCATGATGGCTTCTTTGTTCTACTATTCTAATTTCACTTCCATAGCATAATATGTATTTTTTATCTCTGTGTAGCGTGCATTGAATGGCATGTTCTCTATGCTTAAGGAATTGAACCTAGCCTGTAATTGAGTTGTAGTACTTTGTAACTCCTGATAGTGTTGGCCTATGGAAGTGAATTTTGCTCACATATGATGCATATTGGTGAAAATTTGCTGTAATACGATATCGAGGGTGGATGATGAGTAAGTGGAATATGGATGCATAAATGTATGAGAGTCACTATATGATGCAGGGGGAAGGGGGAGGGTAAGGGAGTAGTGGATGCTAATGTGAATGTGGTGGTGAGTGGTTGTGAAGTGGATGGTGGGGGAGTGGGAAGTGGTGTGTGGTGCAGTTGGAGGTGCCGTGGATGATGAGAATAAAATCTTTGCAATGCTACAATGTAAGATGCTTTATTTGGGTTCATCTTCAGTGAGTTGTACCTCTCCTTTGCCTTACTATTGATGTTCCTCTTGTTGGTCATGTGCACCTTGAATCTCTTCTTAATCTTGTTGAATTGTGTTCTCTTCCTCATCATCTTCAGTCAGAGTACACTCAGCATCCTCTTGGTTGGTGGTAGTGTGGACTTTCTCAAAATTGGTTTACGAACTTGGGTAGCTTGGTCGCTCATATTCTTGTGAAAGAAACTAGGTCTTGAAGAATTGGAAGTGGGTATTAAGAGGATCTTGCATCAAAAATCGGGAAAAAAATGCTCCTACAGTATTGGTATCTTTGGGTTCTATGACCATCTATTCTCTGGCCACTAGTTTGGTTCCCACTGTTGTTGATGATGTTATGCTAGTGGGATGCACTGTGGTAACAACCATTTGACCTTCAGGTGTTGGTGTGTGTGAGAGGCAAATGTGAATAGGGGGTATGGGTGGATGTGATCCTGGTGTTGATGGTTGGGGGATGGTTGT